>PKML01028811.1:270585-311741 GCA_002933935.1 Eutrema yunnanense | reverse complement strand
AAGGTTTTGAGATCTGATCTCGGACGAAGGGAAATCAGACTTGTCTCTCACCAAAATCTCTCTTAAACTAAAGCAAAATAAAGCATAGCCTAAACAATGGCTGTAAAATCCTATTTATAACCTAAATCACGACTTGGGGTCTTCTTGTAATTATCAAAGTCTTCTGGGCACTTTTGCAATTCTCCAAAACTTCATAAAAATTTGCGGCCCATGATTTCTCGACGGGTGTCGATCGATACCAGGGGTATCGATCGATGCTTGTCGCTCAGATCGGACACTTAGTCATCAGACTTCACTTTCGCTCCAGAATGCTCCATAGAACTCCAATAATTCCAATAATACTCCAAATGTGCTAAGACCTGTAAAAGACTCTAAAAGACTCCAAAATACTATAAAGACTCTATGAAAAGGACTTATATCATGGCCTAAACAGGGTAAAAACCATGATATATCAATGATGAAAACTGATACTTTCTTGAAAATGAAACGTATTTAGGAAAATATATAACGTATTTCAGAAAGTAATCCGAAATGAATAAAAACAGAAAACGATATTTCCTATTGATTTTCATGCGTAAATGAAGCATCAGAACAAATATGTTGATGTTTTGTCTACACAAAGAAATAAAGAAAGATTCAAATGATGAAAACTGATCCTTTCTTGAAAATGAAACGTATTCAGGAACATATATAACGTATTTCGGAAAGTAATCCGAAATGAACAAAAGCGGAAAACGATATTTCCTGTTGATTTCCATGCGTAAATAAATCATCAGAACAAATGTGTTGTTGTTTAGTCTACACAAAGAAATAAAGAAAGATTCAAATGATGAAAACTGATCCTTTCTTTAAAATGAAACGTATTTAGGAACATATATAACGGATTTCGGAAAGTCTTCCGAAATGAACAATCCTGGTTATTTCCATGCGTAGATGAAGCATCAGAACAAATGTGTTGTTGTTTTGTCTACACAAAGAAATAAAGAAAGATTCAAATGATGAAAACTGATACTTTCTTGAAAATGAAACGTATTTAGGAACATATATAACGTATTTCGAAAAGTCTTCCAAAATGAACAAAAACAGAAAACGATATTTCCTGTTGATTTCCATGCTTAAATGACGCATCAGAACAAATGTGTTGTTGTTTTGTCTACACAAAGAAATAAAGAAAGATTCAAATGATGAAAACTGATACTTTCTTGAAAATGAAACGTATTTAGGAACATATATAATGTATTTCGGAAAGTCTTACGAAATGAACAAAAACAGAAAACGATATTTCCTATTGATTTCCATGCGTAAATGAAGCATCAGAACAAATATGTTGTTGTTTTGTCTACACAAAGAAATAAAGAAAGATTCAAATGATGAAAACTGATCCTTTCTTGAAAATGAAACGTAATTAGGAACATATATAACGTATTTCGGAAAGTCTTCCGAAATGAACAAAAACAGAAAACGATATTTCCTGTTGATTTCCATGCGTAAATGAAGCATCAGAACAAATGTGTTGTTGTTTTGTCTACACAAAGAAATAAAGAAAGATTCAAATGATGAAAACTGATATTTTCTTGAGAATTTCTTGAAAATGAAACATATTTAGGAACATATATAACATATTTCGGAAAGTCTTCCGAAATGAACAAAAACATAAAACTATATAAAAAGACGATATTTCCTGTTGATTTCCATGCGTAAATGAAACATCAGAACATATGTGTTATTTTTTTAGATACACAAAAAATAAAAAAGATACAAATGATGAAAAATGATTATTTCTTGGAAATGAAACGCATATATGAACCATTTAGGAACATATATAACTTATTTAGGAAAGTCTTCTTAATGGACCCAATATGTATGGTAATAACAAGGTGCGTTTCATCATCTGAAATTGACCAATGGGCCTAATACGTATGGTAATAACAAAATTATATAGTATAATAATCTGCAGAATAGCATAATAATCACACCATTCTCGTTGAAAGGTTCCATGGACCATACAAACAAAAATTAAACCGAAACAGTCATAAATTTATCGTTTGACTAATCTACTATTCTGACACATTAATTCGAGTGACTAAACTCTTAAACTCTATTACAACCTCTATCTTCTTCCATAGACTTACAGCACATCCTCTCTTCACCGTCCATATTGCTTGGCCCTGAACTTGAAGCATAACCACATGGCTGTGTTCTCATTTGAACAGACCTGAGTAGAGCGGTTCTCCTCAAGTCACCCGAATGGCAGATATCGCTAGGCGATGATGGAAACCTTCCTTCTGTGTCTGATCCTCTTTGGCGAGACTGCTGTGGAGTAGCACTAGTTGTTGGATTGGCGCTCATGGAGGTAGGGCATGTATGTGAATGGTGTGAGATTGTTGACGAAGTAAGAGGTCTCTCGTATCAGTACGGTGAAACTGGACTAGTTGGGCGGCTTTCATATGAACTAATTGTTTGCTCAAATCTGTAGGAGAGAGAATCATTCCAAGCCAGTGTAACAGCTAATATAGAGACCTCCTCGTGCTCAAGGATATCTTATATAATGTATACTATAAAACCAATCCTACAACATGGCACGACTACATTTTCATTTTTTATGTTATGTTTGAATTTCTATTGTTAAGTTAGTACTCGTAATATTGTAGTTTTATGCAATATGCATCTTTATTATCTTGATTTCCATTTAGGAACATATATAACGTATTTCGGAAAGACTTCCTAAATGATTTTCCGAAATGAACAAATGATGCAAAGTGATCCTTTCTTGAAAATGAATTGTATTTAGGAACATAAATAACGTATTTCGGAAAGACTTCCTAAATGAACAAATGATGAAAAATGATCCTTTCTTGAAAATGAATAGTATTTAGGAACATATATAACGTATTTCGGAAAGACTTCTTAAATGAACAAATGATGAAAACTGATCCTTTCTTGAAAATGAAACGTATTTAGGAACATATATAACGTATTTCGGAAAGTCTTCCGAAATGAACAAAAACAAAAAACAACATGAAATCGATCGATTCGTCTCCCTTCATGTAAGTCTCCGCTTCATTATCACATAGTTCAAAAATTAACAACCTTTGAAGCTAAGGTGGAACTTGTGTCAAGGAGAAGATCATTCCAGTGAGTAGACATTAGAGGATTCTCATTAGTAATCAATTCGTCATGAGATGATTATCAGAATTTACCTCCACATCTGCACCTCGGTGATAATCCATGGCTAGGGTTCTTGCAGTACGCTTTCCCCAATCATGATGAACGGCGAAGGAAATCCCTCCTCGATTGTCCTATTTTGCCCAAAACCAGTTTACTATATCGAAAGATCAAAATTTCTCAGAGAGAAGAGAGAAAGAGCATAACTCACATAGAAATGTAAGTCTCGGAGAGAAAGGATTTGATAAAATCGTCACCATAGCCCTCCGGGCGATTCCTGCAAAATCCAATGTTATACTAAGTTCTTTTCTTCTGCGTTTTTAGGCACTATAAATGCTCCGAAAAAACTTGTGCTCACACTAACAAACACTCGCAAGTCACAACTCCATTTGTTAAAACAAGAAATCATGCAGTCCAGAGTTCAAAAAAGTTGGCGTTTTAATTGCAATTTGTGATGCACAAGAACAAGCAATTGAAAACAAACTAAAAAAAAAAAATTAGAAGATCAAGCGATGGAGACTTACGCATCGTTACCGATTCCGAGATTGAGAAGAGCATTGAGCGAAGCAATCTTAGCATCTTCAATTGGTGAATCGTCAATCATACTAACCAGCGACGTAATCGCACTGAGCATCGCGAGCGTCACTCTCGCCTCCATGTCATCCTTCGCTAATAACCAAACCTCACTCGTCCCTCCACACTCCGCCTCTGCTTGTAAATCCCTAACCACTCGTTTCATAATATCCAGCGATTCCTCCTTCTTAATCACGAAACCCTCCGATGCTGAATCATCCCTTCCGATCATTGCAGATTTTGAATCACTCGTTTTTGTAAAACAGGTTCAGATTTATCTTCATTGTCGTCTTTTTTTTTCCGTCGTCTTCGTAATTGTTTTTTTTTTATTAATTCTCCTTAAGATTAGGTGAGAATGATATTATGAGTAAAATAGTCTTTTGCCTCTTTAATGAATGCTAAAAATGAGACTTTTTTATTATGGTGCTAGTTTGGTCAGAAAGTTTACAGAAAGTGTCATTTTGATCAATTTCTCAAAAACTTATTCCAACGATACTAAAAAGATTTATACCAACAAAACAAGGATTTACTTTCTATGTATCAAATCAGATAAAATTAAATAGAAAAAACAAAGTATATCACAAAATTGCAATCATGAAAAGTGGTTGATCACTCTGGCATTCTTCAAGGAGTGCTATGTACTGGAATTCTTGGAAAGCCTGACATATTTTGTTTTTGTTGGCACATCAAATTATTTAACTTTGTCAGTTTCATTGACATTCGTCTTTCACTTCTTTTTTTGAGGTTTAATTGTCACTTGTTTTGTAGGGCTGGACAAATTATTCGTTAGATTCGATTCGATTCGAAAAATCCGAATATCCGTAAAGATTCGAAGCAAAGCAAATACTAAAATATAGTATCCGTCTAAAACAAAGCAAATCACAAATACTAATTTTAAGATGGTTGGATATCCGCTCCGATCCGTAGATCATATATATATACATAATATATTATAAATTTATAATGTTTATTTACATTTTATGTATCTTTTAAATAAATATAAAATGTCAAAAGAAAATATGCATGATAAAAATATATAAACTCTATACTAATTAATAAAATATTAATAAAAATATTTATATTGGAGTTTAAGTGAATATATTAATTTTTTGTATGTTTATTTTGTCCATCATTATTTATATACGAAAAAACTAGATGATTTCACTTATTTTCCTCTTGTTAGTTCATATTAAATAAAAAATGCACTAAAAACTTTTTTTTAAAAGTTTTTATTTGTATTGAATGGAGCGCAATAGATATCCGCAAATATCCGTAAGTTTTCCGAAAATCCGGATATCCGTATTTTTCCGGAGCAAAACAAACCACAAAATTAGATATTCGGTAAAAACGTAGCAAATCACAAATAGTAAAATTTCCCGACATATGTGCTCCGTGCCCATCCCTATTGTGTTGTTCTTGCATGTATTCTTTGATTTATCTAATATATAAGATTTAATGATGATGATTCTCCCTTATCACTGCTGAACCTTCCATCAAAATTGTCCATACTTTGAAAAAATATTATTACAACAAAATAAAATCCACTAACCCAATTACAACATCGGGTAATGAACTTCAACATAATTAAACCCGATGAATATCGGCATGAAAACAAAAGAATTAATATTTAACCAAAATTGTTTATTGAATATTTCCTTTTTTTCTATTGCACGGAGAAACTAGGTAAAACGAACTTGAATATTCATACATAGACTTATCAGCAATGGATGCAACTAGGCCTGCAAGTTTGGGTAGTTCTGTTAGTCAAATAATTAAACTACGGTTCGGTTCGGGTATTGGTTAGTTCGGATTATAGTTTTTAGCGAAAATAATCAAAGTTTTTGAGTTTTTGTGCAAATTTCGATTAAATTCGGTTAATTTGGGGGTTTCGGTTCATTCGGTTACACATGTAAAATATTTTTTTTGCATGTGTTTTAACTCGATTTCTAATGGTTTTCAAATAATTTCAGTGTTTTGGAGTTTTAAAAGTCTTTTAAGGTAATTTGGGCAAAATAAGCAAAAAGTGGAGAAAAACAGATTCTTACCGTCAGAAGTTTGGCATCAAATGGAGACCTTATCACCGTCTAATCAAACTCATTTTTGGACAGAAGATAGAAGGAAAAACCACCAAGTGATTTGACGACAAGCCAACAATTCAATCTCAAGAACCATCAAGAGCACTGAAGCCTCGTCAAGCTGAAGCAGAAGTGTGGAGAAATCACTCCTGGCCGCAACCTGAAGCTCGTGCATGCGGACAATGCACTCTCCACCGCAACCAGAACTATCACCCTGCGGCCAGCCCCAGTTCGTACAAGATCAGGCCCAAATTCAAGCCCACTTCAAATCCGTCACTTTTCTTCGCCCAAAGACGAACCCTAGACGTTCTCAAACACGGCAAGACCATACAAATACGTCATCTAAGACTCTTAGGTCGAAAGAACCATATACACTTCAATAATCACTTTCTAGTTCGAGTTTTCATATCTTGTAGGCGTTTTTCGTTCTTTGTTCTTCGGAAGCAAATTTCAACTATGTACTTCATATAGAAGATTTCAAAACCCTCTTACCTCTTTACTTTCTCTGTTTTCGCAACTTATTATTAATATGATGATGATTTGCGATTCCATGTCTGAGTAGTTTTCTTGTTGGGTTTTAAGGGTTTTCGAAGGGGTTTAATCATGGATCTATCTTATTAGGTTGTTAGACTTAGGATAATTATTTAGGTTCTCCGTTCTATTCTTTATCGTTAATGTATGTTGTTTGATTGATCACCTAGCGACTGGTCTAAGGAAGATAATACTACAATCGTGATGAATTTAGTAACCTGAACTAGAGTAGGCGAGCAATTGAATTGTAAGATACAAAAGCATACTTACAGGGATTTTTGAGCATATTACGAACTCAATTTTATTGCTGATTTTTCTGCGTAGTTACCAACGAAAGTAGAGTAGCTAAGTTGTTTAGATCTAGGTGTTTAGCTCTATGCAAGTAGGTTAGATACAATTTCTTGTCCCAGTTCTAGAACATAGTTGACAAAGTCGCTTTAAATCATAACTAATGCTTCTTTGATTTGATCCATGAACCCAAGAGAATTCTCTACTGCCCAACGTTTTTAATCCTTACATTTGCATCGTTTATTTTCTGTTTTGCTTATTTAATTTCTTAGCTACAAACTGTGACATCCACCTCTGAATTTAGATAAGCCTAGACCCAAATTTAGATTAGCTTGAAGTCCTAAGTACACAAGTCTCTGTGGATTCGATCCCTTAATTAACTAGCGTGATTGTTGTGCACTTGCAGTTTTAGTTAGAGGTAAAACTTGTAGACATTTACCACCGCATTAAGTTTTTGGTGTCGTTGTCGGGGACTTGATTGCTATTTGTGATTTCGTGATCTATTTTTCTGTTCCAGACAATTTTGGTTTTCAAGCTTTATCTTTGATTTATGACAGCTCTTTTACTTTTCTTTCTCTTACTCTCAGGTGCATGACCACAAGAAGAAACACTTCTAAAGTCTTATTACCACTAGAAGAGATCGATAGACACGAAAGAGAACTCTGAAGGCTAAGGAGACAACTAAGGATGGCCGATCAGTTCGACCACCCGGAAGACCAAGAAAATCATGAAGAGATTCTTCACAATGATGATCGAGAGGCTGTCGTTGATGCAAACAGACACCCACTGCTCGACGCTAATGGACACTCAATCGTTCCACCTCCTGCATTAAACGAAGATTGAGATGACGAGCTACCTGCTGAAGCTCGTAGAAGACAAGAGCCAATTGATCCTATTGCTAATAGGAACGGTGAAAACGGAGTGAACCAACTCATTCCACCGGCGAATCCAAACGCCATTCAACATGCCTTACTCGCTCAGTAACAAAGAACACAAGTGAAAAACCGCGCCATTGCTGATTTCGATACTCCGCACCAACACTTTCAAAATCGAGCATCCATCCAAGTTTCTATCCCTCATAGGAACAACTACGAGATCAAGCCACAAATCATTACTTTGGTACGGTCTCTCTTTCGAGCATCTAATGGACCACATCGAACTCTTTGAAGAAATTTGCAGCACAATGAGAACTAATCGAATTCCTGTAGACTATTTGAAGTGCAAGTTGTTCTCTTTTTCTTTGAGCGAAAAAGCTCATCGATGGTTGAAATCTCTACCAGCCGGATCAATCACCACTTGGGAAGAATGCAAGTCAGTCTTTCTAAGTCACTTCTACACGAAGTCTAGATCGAATTTGTTGAGAAACAAGATCCAAAGTTTCCAACAAGGCCCTGTCAAATCTTTTTACGAAGCTTGGGAGCGTTTCAATGACTATGAACGTGACTGCCCTCACCATGGTTTCTCCTGCTCGAATCTCTTGAACACCTTCTTTAGAGGTTTGCAACCGGAGTACCAACTCTCTCTCTACACAACCAGCAATGGAGATTTCACCACCAAAAGCGTCGCTCAAGGACGTGCTCTCCTCGAAAATCTCGCTAATTGCAACCGCAACAATGGTCCCGACATCGACAGAAGAACTCGCTCTAATGATTCTGATTCTAAAAAAATTGCTGAGCTTAAGAGTATGATGAATCAACTCCTCAAGAGTCAAAATCGTTCGGTGAACTCGTGTGAAGCCACCATTGGCGCGTAGACCGATTTTTGGCAAGAATTTGATGCAGAAAATTCTTTTTTTTCAAGAAAAGGAAGTGAATTATGTTGGAGCTCAAGGTCCGTACCAGAATCGAAACTTCAACAACAACTTCAACTTGTATCAAAATCTTCCATTATTGGTTACTCCACATGTATAACCTTATCGACTCTTAGGCTAGTCCATAGATTTTACCTTTATCGGTAATTATAGATAATGTCCCTCTCATTACAAACAATGGCTAACTTCTTCATCTAATTAAAATCATCCATTAGTAACGTCATTTCATTTTTTTTTTACCAAATCAATAAAAATTGATTATTTTTTACCATAAATTTTTAAATTAGTAACACGTTTGAAAAAGGTTTACAATTAGGTTTCTCAGTAGCTATTTTCCAAATAAACCAATCCGACAATTATTATTCTCATCAATTTTCATTTCAATTGTGTAGTTAATTTTTAAATTCGTGCAAAATCGAATATATCATACAATTGAGATAGTAGCACAAAAAGTATTAAGAGTTTCGAAGACTTATTTCTCTCATGATATCCTTATCGATTCAAAATGAAGTGTTTTCTGCCAACATCATTAATAAGACTCCAAAATGTTCATGGAACATCAACGAAATTCCCGTTTATCTGAAACATTTTTCTTATACACTGATATTCATATATTTTACATGTTCTAACTTGCATTTTAGTTAGCATTTTAAGTCATTTGCATGCATAATCATAACTTTGTTTAGCATTTTGGTCTCATTTAGAGTTTATGACGTTTGCATTAGGTCCTTGAAACACCCCGTCCTGGCCTTTCTAGGCCGCGGACGACACGTTACCAGTTCATGCCATTACCTGGCCGAACCTCCTAGTTTTTACCCATTTCTAAAATATTCACCTTTAAAGGCGATTTCCTTTGGATCTCTCTTACGACTTTCTTTAGCCGTTTTAAGCCTAGATCCATTTAACCCTTGTGATAATACGCAGCAGAATTCATCCTATATTTAAACCTTTCTTTTTCCTTGATTTAATTCCAATCAAGCACTTCCCCGATCCGACAATCTTTACCTTCGGACAGTCCCCTTTTGACTTCCGTTCGGCTTATTGATTATCTTTGACTCGGTCCAAGTATTGCATTCTAATGCAATTACTTCCCTAGACTTTAACCGTCTAGTAATACGTAAGTCACTATCCATTTATACTAAGGTAGTGTACTTACCGCAACCATATTCGTGTCTCGGTCGCTCCTTGATCCACATGTTGGTTTGATATGACCAGTCCGCGTATCTACCTTGACTGTTTCCTTTGCCGAATCCCATTCGATCTCTTTTCCGATTCGTGAAAAAAACTTTTCCCTTTGGTTCTTAGTCATTCAACCAACCATCCCCACATGGCTAAGTAACCGTTAGAGAATCATTTAATCCGGCTCGACAATCCGCGCATATCCATTCCCGGCTTATGCACCCTTTGCCGTCACCAGTCTCTTCCCTTGGCTAGGCCGCCGAGTTCCCCTTTTCCCCGAACCTGATCTGCTATATGCGCATATCCAATCTCGGCTTGTGCGCCATAGCCCAATCGCTCGCCGCTGACCTATCCATCCTGATTGGCCAGTTTTGTGCCGCGATATGTTTCCCCTGTTTCACCAATCAATCACGGCCCTTGGTTCATCTTGGTCGTGTGATCCTTCCCTGGAAACCCAACACTTTCCCACGATCCTCCCTCCGATCGCGGTAAGGTTTGTTTCCCGATTCTTTTGCGAATCCCTCTTTTCCCAGTGACTTTTTTGGTAAATCGATAGTCTAGATTCGTAACTAAGTCGCCGGTAATGCACTCACCTTAGCCACGCGTTTGGATTGAGGTACTTGTCCACCGCGATCCTTATTCTCGCGTTCTGATTCCCCTTGATTCGATCTTCCCGCTCTATCTAGCCTTTCTCTATTTCTCGGCTAACTTTCTCTTGATATTGCCTTAGACTCTCGGCTAAGTTTCTCTCTTTCTCTCGAGATTGCCTTAGTCTCTTGGCAAGATCTCCTTTTGTGTGTGTAGATTCGTGGTGTGCTTCTCTCTATCACCTATCATCCTTATATATGATTTGGATGGGTGTCTTTTACCAAAAGCCACACTTTTTGGTTGAACTTGTTTGGTCAAATGGGTGCGTTGTTTGGCCAAACGGGTGCGTTGTTTGGCCAAATGGGTGCGTTGTTTGGCCAAACGGGTGCGTTGTTTGGCCAAACGGGTACACGACCCTTCGACTAAATAACCGCCCAACCACCCTTGCACACGTGATGCGTGTGGTCACCTTTCCAGCCGATCAACTAACCAACTGCCCTCGGCTAGCTAGCTTCCCAGTCGACCACCTGAGTTACCACTCGATCAGCTTGACCCAAAACTACCTCACTCCAACCTAGCTCTTTACCTAGCTGGCTGCCAATCTGCCCAGCTGGGTCAGTACTCGACCAACTTGCCGAGCTAGGTTGAGCTGCTGGTCAGCTTGTCCAGCTGGTTCAGCTAGTAGCTCAGCTACTTCAGCTGGTCCAGCTAGTTTAGCTCGACCAATTCCTCTCATTTTGCCCGGCTAAGTCCTTCGGTCCGTTTCTCGGCCTTGACTAAGCCTTCCCCGATCCTTCCAGGCATTCCTTAACCCAAAACAAATCGGTCTGGTGTAACTTTTTTAAACACAGTCGTTACAGTCCTAGTGGGTTTTTGCATTCATTTGGAATGTTTCTAGGTGTTTTGGAGACATTTGGGATGATTGGAGTGATTAAGCTTAAGAGAAGGAAGAGTTCACCCTAAGTGTCTCAAAGATGTGGATGGACGAAAGCCTTCCAATCAGATTCAGCTTCAACGGTCTTCATTGAAGTTGTAGAAGAATGAGTTATCTGTCTACTGGAGGTGGTTTGAGGCCATTCGGACATGTATTTTAGGAGATATTGCAATGTTACTAAGGGTATGTCTGTCTGGCTCGCATACAGGGGAAACACCGGGCAGCCACACCGGCCAACCTCAACCCGGTGTGAAGCTCACGTCCTGCAAGGGGAAACACCGGACAGCCACATCGGCCAACCTCAGCCCGGTGTGAGATGCAGTTGACCCAGTTTGACCAGAGTTGACCCAGTTTGACCATTTTGACTATTTAAACTTTCTAGACCTAATTTTTGTAGGAGGTCTTCTTCTCCAATGAGTTGGGCACGACCCAAACTTTTTTTTGAGGGATTTTGATTGTTCTTCATACATATGCCACTCTAGAGAAGATTTTTTCACCCCTTATCTTTTATTTATGCATTATCTTTATTTTTATGTCTTTTTCTCTCGTGTTCTTCATGTTCTTTAGACTTTAGAGTTTTTGTTGGATCATGGTTTGCTTTATTTGGATGGTTTGATGATTGATTTGTGTTTCTTATGTTCTTAATCTTTGCTTTCCTTCCTTATTTAGTGTCATTAATGCTAGATTTAGCTTGAGAAACTTAAATCTATATCAAAGAAAAAATCATGCACACCAAGTGTTTGATGAAATTCTCAAAGAACAAAATAAGGGATTTACATTTCTTAGCTCATGAGAATAGATGTCTAAGGTGTATTTTGGTTAATAGAACTTGAGTTTAATGCTTGTTAGTCATTTAAATGATAATTTGATATTGATTAAGTGATTAACAAAGAGGTTAGTGTCATGAGAGTGAATTAATCTTATTCAAGTGTTTCTATTAATTTTGCCTTTTAGGATAATTTTTTTTTAAAATTTTAAATTTTTATTTNTTTATATTAATTTTGCCTTTTAGAATACTTTTTTTAATTTTTATTTTTAATAACTTTACCTTTTAAGATTATAAATCGTTTATTAAATTTTCAGAATTTTTGAGTTTTTTTATTAATCGATTTTAAGATTATAAATCGGTTATTAATTGATTTGAGTAACTTTACCTTCAGTTTTATATTATAAGATTTCCTTATTTTAAACTGAAATATTATTTTTTATTTTAAAATTTTTTTTGCTTTTGTTCATTTTCTTTTTATGAGTGTTATCTATTGTTTAATTTCATTATTATAATCTGAAATATAGTTTTTTTTTTTAAAAATGCTTTTCTTTTATAGTTTTTGTATAATTTTTTCTTAATCTAAACATAACTACTATTTTTTCCTAATACATTTTAAGATTATAGTTTTGTCTATTTTTTTCTAATACCTTTTAAGATTCCTAAAATTTACTTTTATTGTTAATATTATGTGTTAAAATATAATTAGAATTTTATCAAACACGTGTCAAAATATAGTTGTAAATTTATTAAACATATGGCTAAATCTAATCGATTAACTTATCACGTTTAAAATATAATTGGAAATTTATTAAACACGTGTCAAAATATAATTGGAATTTTATTAAACATGTGTAAAAATCTGATCGTTTGACTTAACACATGTCGCGATCATTCGAATTACTAACTTTGAAACATTATGTTTTATATAATAAATAAAATTTGACATGTTTAGATTTTTTATATGAAATCTAAACATATAAGAAGTCATATAATAAATAAAATTTGACACGTTTAGATTTTTTATAGGGAAATTACTTAGAATACACCTAAAGTATCACTATATTACTAGACTAATCCTTTTTATGTTTAAAGAACTAAAAGAGAGAGGATTTTACATATAACCCTAACTTCTGTTTTTTAATTACATCTGTGCCATTTAAATATCTGGTAAAAAAAAATTGAAATATTACTAGTCAAAATTACTTCTTCTCTCTCGTTTTTACTTACGACACAACTTTTCACAAAAAAAAAAAACTGTTCATCTCCTCTCATCTCTTTCGGCGACGACGGAAGTCGAAAAGGCTTTCCAGAGATTTGTGAGGGTTGTTGCCGGCGAAACCGGCGGAAGTGTTCTCTTGTTCTTCTTCTCCGATATCATCTCTTATTCTCCGGTTTCCTCTTCTCCTCTTCATCGGTTAAAGTAAATGTTCTTCTCCCTTACTCTTTTTCTCTGTGACTGTTTTTGGTGTTTGTTTGTTTTAGGGAAACTGTATGTCGAACGAAATTAAAACCCTAATTTGTTTAATTTTTCAAATCGAGAATCGTTTCCCTTTTACTAATTTGTTTCGAAATCTAGGGAAGATTTCGGTTTACAATATTGAAGTTAGGAAATTTTAATTTGAATTTGCCGCGTTGTTGTTGTAGATTTACAAGGTTTGGGTAAATTTTTCTTAGGATGTTTAAAGTTGTAGACTTAAAAGATGTGAGTGGGTGAAACGGTGGATTTGTTTCAGTTGTCTAATTGCAGACTTATTTACATACTGTCATGTAGATTTGTTAAACTTGAGTGATGTCGATGCAAACTTATATTTCATGATAGATGTCGTGTAGATTTGTTTAAGTTTTGGGTAGATTGGTTTCAGTTGTGCAGATTTGTTTTCTGTTGATGCAGACTTATATCTCATGATTGATTCATGTAGATTTGTTTAAGTTTTGGGTAGATTTGTTTAACCTGAAATTGGTATATAATTTTTGATGTGGCTGACTTGTTTTATGTTGTGCAAACTTATATTTGATGATAGATATTGTGTAGATTTGTTTAAGTTTTGGGTAGATTTGTTTTCTGTTTATGCAGACTTATATTTGATGATTGATATAGTGTAGATTTGTTTAAGTTTTGGGTAGATTTGTTTTTTGTTGATGCAGACTTATATTTGATGCTAGATATCGTGGAGATTTGTTTAAGTTTTGGGCAGATTTGTTTTATGTTCATGCAGACTTATATTTGATGATTGATATCGTGTAGATTTGTTTAAGTTTTGGGTAGATTTGTTTTTTGTTGATGCAGACTTATATTTGATGCTAGAAATCGTGGAGATTTGTTTAAGTTTTTGGGTAGATTTGTTTAACCTTGATGCAGACTTATATTTGATTATTGATATCGTGTAGATTTGTTTAAGTTTTGGGTAGATTTGTTTAACCTGATATTGGTAGACTTGTTTTATGTTGTGCAGACTTTTATCATCAATGGCGTCTGGAAGTGTTGAGAAGACGGTGTCTTATCCCCCGAGATACTATGGTGATGGAAGAATACCTGCTCAGAAGAAAAGTATGCACCATTACTGTGTTTTGGGGAACATTGGGATGCTAAAGGATAGTTTGGGTGCTGATGTGTGGAGGTATCTGTCAAACTCTCCGGTCGGTGGCATTGTTAAGCTTGTTGATGGCAAATTCATATGGTCGGCGAAGACGGTTCACAATCTGTTGACTCGTTAGTTGGCTACCGAAAAAAACCATGAGATATGGTGTTTGGTTGATGATCAACCAATACGGTTTTCTTTGTGCGAATTTGCTGCAATTTCGGGGATGAATTCAGAGCCGTATGAGGATGCCGGCATCTGTGAAGCTGATCATTCTGAACTATGGGGCGACATGAAGGTGGCGCTAAGTGATGGACCTAGTTGGGATGAGCTGGTTGAGGTCTTAACGGAATGTAGGACCTGGACATATGAGAAGCGCCGAATGGTAGGATGTTTATGCGTTCTTGCGGTTGGTGTGCTTGGGCTGCATCATGTAACCAAAATTCCTCTGAATTTTGCGAAAAGGGTATTTGATGTTGAGGCGTTTGAGAAGTTTCCGTGGGGTAGAGTGGCTTGTGAAAGCTTAATTCAGTTTGTGAAATTGGCTGATTACAACAGCACGTCTTATACTATTGGTGGTTTCGTTCCCATTCTTCAAATATGGGTCTATGAGGCAATTACTATTGTTGGTGAAATGTTTGGGAATAAGATAGAAGGTATTGAAGTTCCCCTACTGTCGTGGCGTGGTTCCCGTAAGCGTTTTGACTTTGATGCCATCATACTTGAAGATAAGAACAAGAACAAGAAGGTATGCATTTTTATTAGCAATTTGACATTTGTTTAAGGGCATTGTTCAAGTGTAGACTTATTAATTATTTTATGTCTTATGTAGGTACGGGTGAAACATATTTTTGTTAATGATGGTGAGGAGCCAAAACCAAAGTGGACTGATGATATTGATGACGCTGGAGTGGATAAACTGGTTGAAGATATTCTCCTTGATCGTTTGGCCCCTAACGCTTGGAAAGTTGAAGTGAAAAAGAAGGGTAAGCCTAAAGAACCTCTTGCAGAAGAAGGTGACGATGACTTTGTTGAAGAAAGGGTTGCTCGTACGCCAAAGAATGCTGTGAAAAACAATAAACGGAAAGGTGAAACGATTATCAAAGAAGACAAAGTCACAAAGGTGAGTGTGATGTTCTAATTATTGTAGATTTGTTATCTGTAAGTGTAGACTTAATGGTAGATATATCTTACATTAAGGTAGACATATTTGTCAGTAGAGTATACTTGTTATCTGTAAGTGTAGACTTAATGGTAGATAAATCTTTCGTTAAGGTAGACATATTTGCCATTAGTGTAGACTTGTTATCTGTAAGTGTAGACTTAATGGTAGATAAATCTTACATTAAGGTAGACATATTTGCCATTAGAGTAGACTTATTATCTGTAAGTGTAGACTTAATGGTAGATAAATCTTACATAAAGGTAGACATATTTGCCATTAGAGTAGACTTGTTATCTGTAAGTGTAGACTTAATGGTAGATATATCTTACAATAAGGTAGACATATTTGCCATTAGAGTAGACATATGTAGATTTTTCATATACAAAATACTTAATAGCATATAATTCCAAATTTGTAGGTTCGTAGAGACCCTTCCGCTGAAAAGGTGACATCATCGGTGATAGCATCATCCAGACAGAGTTATGGTATGCCGGAGGGGATTATGAAACTTCTCGAAGCATTGTCAACCAAAGTGGATTCTATGGATAGCAATTTAACCACAGAATTTGCTAAGTTGAAGGGAGAAGTTGACCGGAAAATGGATTCAATGGAGGCTAAGGTTGATGGAAAAATTAAGCAGGTGCAAAATGAAGTAAAGGTGTTGAAAGATGTGGAGAAAATTGCATCCAAAGATGTAGTTCACTCCAGTGGCAGTCTGAATGATGACGGAAATAGCAAGGATCCGGTATGAATTTTTGTTATTGAATTTGCGTAATTAGGTGAAATATACCTTATGATTTAGAAATTGATAGTATGTGTTTTCCCTTGCAGAAAGGAAAGGGAGAGTAATATGCTTGATTGCAGGCTTATGTTTCTGGTTGCAGAACATTAAATGTTTTCAGTTTGAATTTCCGTTTTATAGCAGACTTTTCGATATAGTTGTTTTCCAAAGATATCTTGTTGATTCAGTTTGTTTATGTGTTGTAGTGAACTTGTTATTTCGTACAATAATGAAGTGTTTCCGAATCTTTTTGTCATTGCAATTTGTAGACTTATTGTTACTAGTTTTCGCAAACTTTATAGGAAACAAAATTTCTATTATGGTACACCAAATATCCATTCAGGTAGATTTGTTATATTTAACTGTAGACTTATTGGTATATATATCTTACATTGAAGTAGACATATTTTCCATTAGAGTAGACTTATTATCTGTAAGTGTAGATTGAGTAGTCCTCAAATAATTGTAGTGAATGCGGACTTATTATTGTATGTTTTCAGTAGACGACTTATTTTCTGAATGTTGTTGTCTTTGAAACAGTCGTGGATGGTTATGGAGAAGCAGACATCAGATGGTGTTCCTACGCACTGTGTTGTGAGAACTGCAAAAGCTGTTGCAAAAGATAAAGATTTCACTGCCTATAAGGAAACAGAGGACTTGATCGACATAACGGAGGAAGTAGCGAAAGCTGATGCAACAATGAAAAAACCTGATTCATATTCTACATTTTCCAACTCTTTAGAGCGGGAAAAATGCAAGAAAGTGGACATGGCTTTGGATGCACTTGTAGGTGCTCTAAGTGTTGTTGATACACCTGTTGTGAAGCGAATAACCCAGAAGGCCCCTCCCCTATTGTCTCCTTATCTTGGAAATTCAGCAGTGGCGCGCGTGATGAAAGGTGTATTGCAATCTCTTAAAGTATATGATCCGTTTGGGCCTATAAATCCGTCTAAAATGAGACAATTGATGGACAGGATTCAAGAAGATGAGTAAGTCATTTATTTCGTTTAATATTAACGCTTTAATAATTGATTTCCGTTCTTTCAACTAACGTGTTGTAAATGTCTACCTAATTTAAGGGAGAATCCTATTGGATCTTTCGAACCAGGGACAAATTTCTACAAAAGACTGCTGACTCCAAAGGAACACTGGCCTAAGGACGACTCAAAATATGGATGGTTGGGTGAATGCGTAAGCCATTACTGTAGACTTGTTATATTTAAGTGTAGACTTAATGGTAGATAAATCATACATTAAGGTAGACATATTTGCCATTACTGTAGACTTGTTATTTGTAAGTGTAGACTTAATGGGTAGATAAATCTTACATTAAGGTAGACATATTTGCCATTATAGTAAACTTGTTATCTGTAAGTGTAGACTTAATGGTAGATATATCTTACATTAAGGTAGACATATTTTCCATTAGAGTAGACTTGTTATCTGTTTGTGTAGACTTAATGGTAGATAAATCTTATGTTAAGGTAGACATATTTGCCATTACAGTAGACTTGTTATCTGTTTGTGTAGACTTAATGGTAGATAAATCTTACGTTAAGGTAGACATATTTGCCATTAGTGTGACTTAATGGTAGATAAATCTTACGTTAAGGTAGACATATTTGCCATTAGTGTAGACTTGTTATCTGTTTGTGTAGACTTAATGGTAGATAAATCTTACGTTAAGGTAGAAATATTTGCCATTACAGTAGACTTGTTATCTGTTTGTGTAGACTTAATGGTAGATAAATCTTACGTTAAGGTAGACATATTTGCCATTAGTGTAGACTTGTTATCTGTTTGTGTAGACTTAATGGTAGATAAATCTTACGTTAAGGTAGACATATTTGCCATTACAGTAGACTTGTTATCTGTTTGTGTAGACTTAATGGTAGATAAATCTTACATTAAGGTAGACATATTTGCCATTAGTGTAGACTTGTTATCTTTAACCTGTTTCCTTTTTTTTCCAGCACCTGTCATCTTTTCAACATTTGCTGAGGAAAAGATCTTTGCGGGACCCAACTCCTTTCTTCAGCAGCAGGATTGCTTTCCTTGACCAATGTTGGGTTAATTCTTGGCATCACGACTATACCCAATTTGCCATCAATCCGAAGAACTTTATGTTCCGCGAAACATATGTTGAGGTAATGAACGGCGCTTACCCTTACTACGCAATAACAAACAAAAAATGGGTGGAGGATGTCGATCATGTGTACTTTGCGCACAGCATTAACAATCGGCATTGGATAGCTATTCATGTTAACTTCGTAAGGAGACACATTGATGTTTATGATAGCATCATAAGCGCCAATGGTGACAAGGACATTATCGACCAGGTGAAGCCGTATGCGAGAATGATTCCGTATATGCTTAGATCTGTTGCTCCACCTGCGAAAAAGAAGGAAATCACTCTGAAGCAGTACACAATTTACAGGATTAAGTCCAATGTTCCACAGAATGTACAAAGCGGTGATTGCGGTGTTTATACGTTGAAGTTTATTGAGTGCCTTGCTCTAGGGTACTCTTTTGAAGGGATATCCGATAAGACCATGCCATTTATTAGAATGAAGCTTGCTGTTGAGATATTCGATGAGGTCCCCGACACTTACAACGAAATGTCTGATCCTAATCCTCGAGGCAACAATACTGACCGTTTGTTACTACTCAGCGACTCACAGCCATAGAGGGAATTATGTGGTCCCTGCCTTTTGCGTAAGTACTAATTAAGGGCAACCTTTTGATTCTCTGTACTTGTAGTCTAATTAGTGCCTTTGGGGCAAAACTCATGTAATTAGTGCCTCAATCATTTTTTGTCAAGGCCTAATTGCCTTATCCTTGATCCTGCTTAATCAGGTGATACTGTAGATTTATTTTGTGGCTAACTATGCTTCATTGTATACTTTATCGCAGACTTTTAGTATACTACATCGCAGACTTATAGTATATTTCATCGCAGACTTATTTAATACTTCAGCGTAGACGTGTTTACCATATAGCTAATTTGAGAACAATGGATAACATAAGTCTACCTTCAAATGTAATAAGTCTGTGTTTATATATAGCATTTGAGCGCAGACTTGTTTTCCATATAGCTAATTTAAAAACAATGGACAATATAAGTCTACCCTGATATGTAACAAGTCTGCGTTCTAGCAAAACAACTCTAAGAAGAACATGTCCTCACATTATGGCCCGTTTGACCACATTTTGAGCATGTAGGAAGTTTTCTTGGCACTTTCTTCTGTAATGCCATTTCCAACGCTGATTTATATCTCAACTTCTTTGGCCTTCCTGGAGGTTGCCGTACCGAGGGAGGTAGGCATAGCTTCGCTTCCACCTCTGCTGGAACAGGTGATGCTCTATCCCTAGGGCTTATCGATGCCGCGTATGCGTTACTGAGATAGCTCGTAGTATAGTATCGATGACATAGCCGTATCCGTGAATTTTTATTAGCCTCTGCAGCCGCGATAGCATGTACACACGGTATCTTGTCGATGTCAAACATACGACATGTACACTTCTTCGCAGTCAAATTGACAACATTAACATATGCTCCATAAGTAACTTCAAATTGGTGGGCATCAATCTCCTGGACTGTTAGATCCCTACACCTTTCCACGCGCCCCTATATAAGCGATTATGTTAATCTTAATCTTAATCCTTAACAAATGTCATCACCAGAATAATAAGTATATCTTGATTAGTATGTTTACCGCTAGCATTTTCTCTACGCCACGAGTTAGGACAGTTTTCATTTGTCCCGCAGCTTTACGCCGCTCTGCAAACCATCTTGTCAACATTGACCTTATTGCATCTATGAGTTGCATAATAGGCAAGCTTCTAGCATCAGATAATACTTTGTTAATTGACTCAGCTATGTTAGTTGTAGTGAAGTTGTACCTATCTCCAGCAAAATAAACTCGCGTCCAGTACCGTACATCAGCCTTTACCAAATATGCGTGAAGTGCAGGGTTGACATGGCGAATCTCTTCAAAATAGTAGTTGAACTCATTCATTCTATAAGCATTTGCCGCTTTTTTAACCAGCCGAAATGATTCACCACCTCTAAACCTTTGCAGTATGTTCTTATACAGATGGTAAGTGCAAATTCCTCGAGTTGCTAGAGGGTATACCTTTCCTATGGCGTTACCAATTGCTCTGTGCCTATCTGAGATAATGGCAAGTCCCCTGTCATCCGGTATGACAGTACTCAATTGCTTAAAAAACCAATCCCAAGATTCGTCATTTTCAGTATCAACCACGCCAAAAGCAATTGGAAATATACCAAAATTTCCATCTTGAGCAGTTGCTAGAAGGAGAGTACCCTTATATTTGCCTTGTAAATGTGTGCCGTCAACAACCACGACTTTCCTCATGTATTGAAACCCAATAATACTTGCAGCAAAAGCTATAAACAAGAACTTAAATCTGTGGATATCGTCAACTACGAGCCGTGTATAACTCCCAGGATTTGCTTGCCGTATTTGGTATAGATATGTGGGGAGGTCTTCGTATCCACTTTCTGGTGTTCCCCTTACTAACTCACGTGCATATCTCAAAGCACGGTGCGCCTTCCAGTAATCGACCTATAGTTGGTGTTCATGATTATCATAAGATGAACAAATCTACAACACGAAAGCTATATCATGATTATTATACGATGAACAAACCTTAAGATGGTATCGTTTCTGTAATGCATCAGATACATGACTGGGCAAAACTGATGGACCAACACCTCCTACGAAATCTTTGTACAGTTGACCAAGTATCTCATAAGTTCCTTGTCGACTCCGTTCAGAACGTTCAGTGATCGAACATGTATGCTCTCCGACAAAGATCCGAACATAAAAGTTTTGACCAGCTCCAATTGATGAAGCTCGCAATCTCCATAAACAATGCTTCACCCAACACTTTACCGTATACAAAACCGAAGTTGATTTCTCGACATCAAAATCAAAATGATGTATAACTGAAAGAATCTTCAGCCGTGTCTCCAGTGCCTCTTTGTTTTCATATCGTTGTCCAACAGCCACATTCAAGGCAGACATTTCAGCGATCTGAAAATCGTCCGGAATATTTGGCTTTCTCGGTGGAGTTCTGTTTATAAAATGCATAGTTTGGTTCTCATCTTCTTCTTCAATTTCAGTTTTCCCATAAACTGAGTAATCATGATCACCCTCTGAAGCTCCATCAGAGTCGTCGCAGCAATCAAATATATCTCCTTCTTCATCGTCACGTTCTGCCTCGATTACAATTTTGTTCTGTTTTTGACCATCATTGACATTGTCTTCAACTGTTGCGCTCCTCGTGTTCCTTTTCCCTTCTTTTAATGTGACACATAACCGAATGGATGCTTCCTTACACTGATCTAAAAACCTTTGAAATTGGCGATTATTGCCAACAATAACGAACGGAGTATTTTGTGGTAAGTTTGACAACACCTTCTTCGAAAGCATGTAACTCAACTCGATCCCTTGAACGAACTTCTCAAACCGAAAATCTTCATAGACAATCGAAACGAAATCTTTAAAACTTGTTCCACGATCTGCATCAATAACTCGAGATCCCCTCCAGCTTTCGACGAAAAATACCCACCTGTTTTTCTGAAATCTCCACTCACCACAAACAACGACAATTTGCCCCATATATCTTCAAAATCAGCAAAGATTTCGAAACGAAGGTTTGCTCTGGTAGTTGGACGTATTACGAACTATAAAGAAGACAGCCAACCGCCAACAACCAACTACCAAAGTATTTAATGTTTGCAACTGAAACAAATCTACACCAAATAACAATAAGTCTATACAAAACTTCTGCGTTCACGTAACATTCTCGAATAAGTCTACAAAGATTTTAAATCTACAGCCACTAACAAAAATTCTACACACTAAGTCTGCGTTCACGTAACATTCTCCTCTACGAAACTAATCCTATAAATCTACACCAAAGAACAATATGTCTACACCCTAATTCTGCGTAACAGTCTCGTACAAGTCTATGAAGATTTTGTGTCTACGAAACAAATCCTATAAATCTACAACCAATAACAATAAGTGTATACACTAAGTCTACGTATAAACATACTCGAAACGAAGATTTTAAGTATACCAAACTATCCTATAAATCTACACCCACAAACAATAAGTGTACACTCTAAGTCTGCGTTCACGTAACATTCTCGTACAAAGATTTTAAGTCTACGAAACTAATCCTATAAATCTACACCCACTAACAATATGTCTACTAAGTCTGCGTTCACGTGACATTCGCGTACAAGTCTACGAAGATTTTAAGTCTACGAAACAAATCTTATAAATCTACATTCACTATAAATATGTCTACACACTAAGTCTGCGTTCAAGAAACATTCGCGTACAAGTCTACGAAGATTTTAAGTCTACGAAACAAATCTTATAAATCTACATTCACTAGCAATATGTCTACAAGTCTACGAAGATTTTAAGTCTACGAAACTAATCCTATAAATCTACTGCCAATAACAATATGTCTACACAAAAAGTCTGCGTTCACGTAACATTCGCGTACAAGTCTACGAAGATTTTAAGTCAACGAAACAAATCTTTTAAATCTACATTCACTAGCAATATGTCTACACAAAAAGTCTGCGTTCACGTAACATTCTTGTACAAGTCTACGAAAATTTTAAGTCTACGAAACTAATCCTATAAATCTACTGCCAATAACAATATGTCTACACAAAAAGTCTGCGTTCACGTAACATTCGCGTATAAGTCTACGAAGATTTTAAGTCTACCAAACAAATCTTTTAAATCTACATTCACTAGGAATATGTCTACACAAAAAGTCTGCGTTCACGTAACATTCTCGTACAAGTCTACGAAGATTTTAAGTCTACGAAACTAATACTATAAATCTACTGCCAATAACAATATGTCTACACAAAAAGTATGCGTTCACGTAACATTCGCATACAAGTCTACGAAGATTTTAAGTCTACGAAACTAATCCTATAAATCTACTGCCAATAACAATATGTCTACACAAAAAGTATGCGTTCACGTAACATTCGCGTACAAGTCTACGAAGATTTTAAGTCTACCAAACAAATCATTTAAATCTACATTCACTAGCAATATGTCTACACAAAAAGTCTGCGTTCACGTAATATTCTCGTACAAGTCTACGAAGATTTTAAGTCTACGAAACTAATCCTATAAATCTACTGCCAATAACAATATGTCTACACAAAAAGTCTGCGTTCACGTAACATTCGCGTACAAGTCTACGAAGATTTTAAGTCTACCAAACTATTCCTAAATATCTACACCAAAGAACAATATGTCTACACACTAAGTCTGCGTTCACGTAAATTGCTGACATCAAGTCTACGTAAAATATAAGTCTACAAATAAAATATAAATCTACGGTAAATAAGTTGGTAGACTTATTTTGGGATAAAATAAAAAAGCGGTGGCAGTTTTGTAAATAATCGTCTCTATCTATTAAAAAATTAATGGCAATTTCGTTATTACCTTTTTGGTTTCTGAGACAAATAAGGGTGTTTTAGGTATTTTTGAGGATAAAAAACATTCTAGTAATTTTTTAAACTTTAGGTCTATTATAGTAATAAAATGATACTTTTGATACTTTATAGTTATTCTCCCTTTTTTATATGAAATCTAAACATATAGGAAATCATGTACTTTAAAAAAATTTATGATTAATTTCAAAAACTTATGACATAAATCTTTGAAGGAAAATTTTGGTGAAACATATGATGTAAATACCCTTAGATACAATTATTGGATTTTTCATTTTAATGTCTAAAAGTGTATATTTATCTTTTGTACAATTTTAATTTTACAATAACACATATTCAACTTTAATAAAATATTATGTGGTTTTTCTTTTAGCTAAACGAAATAATAATTTTATTTTTTCAGTTTATAAGATAAATATATTTATGTTTTAATTAAGATATTTATATGAATCACACATTTTAAAAACATTTATGTGTGATTTTTAAATTAATATTATGTGTGATTATATTTATATTATGTGTGATTTTTTAATTAAGATATTTATATTTATGGTTTAATTAATATTATTGGTGATTTTTTAAGTTTTAAAAGTCACACATTTTAAAATTAAGAAGGTGTAGATTATTATATAGAGTTTGGTCGTGGTTGTATATTAATAATTTTTCTTTTTAAGTTTTATTTTTTCATAATGGAAAGGATTATAAACTTTTAAATTTGGTCGTATATTAATAATTTTCCTTTTAAGTTGATTATATTTATAATTTTCATTTTTTAATTTTGGTCGTGGTATAAACTTATAAGTTTCCTTTTGTCACTTTTCTTTATTGTAAGTTTTCCTTACTTATTCTTGTTTTCTCTTTTTTTTTTTAAATTGCTTTTTGTTTAGTTTACATTTGTTAATATTTACTTCAATTCATGTAATTTATTTACATTTTTTAAATTTCATGTCAAGATCTAAATTAACAACCGTGACAAATGTCACAATCTCGTGATTGAAAATTATCATACATGTCACACTCACGTCGAGGGATCCAACTTTATATAATAAGATTTTTTAATATTTACTTTAATTCATTTTTACTTTTTAATTAAATTGACACATGTCAAGATCTAAATTAACAACCGTGACAAATGTAACAATCTCGTGATTGAAAATTATCCTACGTGTCACACTCACATCGAGGGATCCAGCTTTATATAATAAGAATGTACAGTGTTTCTCACATGTGATCGTAAAACCGAGGAAACAAAATTCATAAATGTCGATAATATAATGAATAATGTTTCTTTGACACACACATTGTAATTACGAACGATTTTCTTCCTCCCTCGTTGGAACTCTTTTTTTTTTTTGCTGAAATTGTCTCTCTTTCTTGTCGGTTCTTATCTTTCTCCTAAACGTGAACACAAAACCACCTATTTAAATTGTATATCTAATTTTGAAAACAAAAATGCAGCAAAAATATAAACTATATTGACTACATTTATCATATATAAATGAACTATTATTGTGTGATCTCCGATTATAAAAGTATTTAAGAATTAAAAAATCGTTAAATATTTGTTTTTTCATCTTTTTTTCTTCTTCATCGTTTTCGACTTCTATTTCTTTTGGGAGAACGATCTATTTCCCCCTCAGAACTATGATATAGCACCATTTCTACACAAAGTTTGACCCTCGTATTGAATCCCCAGGAATTGAAAGTTCCAGATTAATTTCCCCACCGTTTAAAAGTTCGAAACCAGTTTCACCACAGTATAAAAGTTTGAAACCAGTTTACAACCGGATTTGAAGGAATTAACCAAACGCTGCCTCATCATCTCTCTCTCTCTCTCTCCACTCTCTTATCCTCCATCCATTACCATCTTCCTCTTCTTCCTTCTTCTTAATCTCTCTTTTTACCATCTCGCCTCTCTCTTCGTCTTCTTCTCTAGTCTTGACCACCCGAAAAACAGAAATGATCACCAGACTTCTTCTTCACCCAAATAGCAGTCGGATCCGCATTTGCAGGCATCATTCTCGGCGACGAAAGTCTCACCGGAAGCCAACGTCAATTCTAACAACCCATTACATTCACTTGCAGACTAAAGATGAATCCCAATGCGATCAGAATCAAGTGAATTTTTGTGATAGAATCAAGTGAATTTTTGTGAATTTTTGTAATAGGATCCAAGGTTCCGATAGATATCGTCGCAGAAGTCGGAGTGAGTTGAAAAAATATTACCATTAAATCTCTTTCGGGGTTATTGAGATTTCGTTGTCTGGAGAATTTGATTTTGATTTTGATTTTTCAGATTTTATCAATTGCAATTGAGTTATTAAATCTCTTTATGAGTTATTTGATTTTCGTTGCAATTGATTACTGCGAAAACTTGGATTTACCCAGGTTGAGGAAATTGTTACTTATGATTTTCCTTTTTGTTGCTAGAAATTAGGTTAAATCTTTGTAAGTTGTGGCAAGTTGATGAATAATCTTTTATTACTGAATTTGGTAAAACCCATGTTCTAAAAAGCGGCGCCTAGACCGCTTATGCGCTAGTTGGCGGTGGACCGCCGCGATTAGTGTCTAGGCGGTGAATTAGGCTGTCAAACGATTTTTTCAAAAAGTCAACGATTTTTTTAAAAAAAGCAGCGATTTTTAATGATTTTTTCGAAAAAATCGTTGACTTTTCTTCAAAAAATCAACATTTTTTTTTTTTATTGTGACGGACATATGGTCTGTTACAAAGTTATAGAAATACATCTAGAAGTACAACACACATGATAATTTGATCATTGAAGAAGATGATGAAGATTTTTCTCTCCTTGTACTTTTTTTTGTCTCTCAATATCAAGACACATCTATTTTTTGCATCATATGTTTGTACTTCTTTTTTTGTTTTTGGAATTTAGATGTGAATTTGAACTTAATTTCCTAATGTTTTGTTGCTTTGATAATAAAAAAACTTATTTCATACTTGTTTTGATTCATATATTCATAACTTATAACTTATAAACTTTAAAATTAAAAACAAAATGTTCAAAATTAATCGATGATTAATCGGTGATTAATCACCGTTTTTCGGTCTATGCGCAAACCGGTGCCCGACCGCCCGTTTAGCGCTTAGCGCCTTTTCGAACCTTGGGTAAAACACTTATAGTCTCCATTGAAATCCAGTTGAGCATCGCCGACGAAGAAGACAGTGACGTCATCTCTTTCATCGTTTCAGATCGATAGTGAACCTGAAATATTGGAAAAGAAAAAAAGAAGTGAATTTGAGAGACTATAAGAACACCCAGATGATGAAATCACCGACTTATGAGAATTAAGAAAGTAGAAGATGATGGACTTCTTCTTCTCGTTTTCGTTGTGGTGTTTCACCGAGAAGAAAATTATTAAATCAAATGCACAAATAAAAATATAAAATAAAAAAGAAAAATTCGGGTCTGGTTTTAAAAACAACGTCTTTAGGTCATAAACTGGGTTTAGGAAAATTCAGTTTTATATAATAAACCGATAAAATCAATGTATGTGGGGAAATTGGTTTAGAATTTTTAAACGATGGGGAAATAAATCAAGAACTTTCAATTCGTGAAGATCCAATACGAGAGTCAAACTTTGTGTAGAAATTGTGTTATATCATAGTTCCGAGGAGGAAATAGATCGTTTTCCCATTTCTTTTTCATCATCTTCTTCTTTAAAGATAAATTACATATCCTTGAAGGCTCTAACTCTCTATCTCTCCCTTCATCTCTCTTTCTCTCCCCTCCCTCCCTCTTCTCTCTCTCTATCCCATACCTCACTCCATTCCTCTTTTTCTTTTGTTTTCTCTCAGTTTTTTTTTCGTCTTCTTATTCTTCTTTCTTATCATTCTTCATCATCTTCATCTTCTCGACATCTTAGTATTCCGGTTTTTCTCCATCTTCTACTTCTTCAACTTTATCTTCTTCTTATTTCTCTTCTTTATATTCCGGATTTTCTTCTTCCTAGTATTTTCCTTATTTTTAAATTGTCTTGGGCTTCTTCTTTTTCATAATCTTCGGTTTCTTCGACTTCTTCTTCTTCTTTTTCTTCCATTTTTTCTTCGTCTTCCCCTTCTTATTCCTTCTCCTAATTCATTGCATTTGTCTTATTTGTTTTCTTATTCTTCAGGTTTTTCTTAGTCTCCTTCCCCATTTTCACCTTCTCATACATTGTCATCTTCATCTTCCGGCCTCCTTCCTTATCTTGAACGTATGTGTCCTCGTATTTTCCAAGTTCTTTTTAATCAGCTTCGTCTTCTTCTTCCTCCTCTTCTTTTTCATTCATCTTCCTCGTCTTTTCCTTCTTCATCTTCATCGTCTTCGACTTCTACTTCTACTTCTTTATCGTCTTTTCCGGCATATGCTTCTTCTTTTTCTTTTGGTTTTTCTTCATCTTATTAATTTCTTCTGATTTTTCTTTTTTCTATTATTCTTACTTATCTCGTCTTCGTCTTCTTCCTCTTATGATTCGTCTTATCTTCCTCCTCATATTTTCCTTCTTCTTTTTTATCGTCTTTGACTTCTTTTTCACCATATTCGTATTCCCCGACTTTTTCTTCTTTTTTTCCCCACTTTTTTACTGCTACTCCTCCTCCTCTTCCTCTTGTTCTTCATATTCTTTGTCTTATTTGAATTCTTATTCTTTTGATTTTTCTTCATCGTTTTCCTCATCTTTATCTTATTTTACTTCGTCTACATCATCTTCGTGTTTTCTTCTTCTACTACTTCGTTTTCTTATTATTTAACTTTTCCGATGTCTTATTCTTGTTCTTCCGGTTTTGTTCTTCTTCTTCAACTTCCTCATCTTCTTATCCTTATGCTTCTTCATTATTTGATGTTATCCATCTTTTTATTTTTCTTCCGGATTTAATTGATATGGCTTTGTCTTCGTCTTCTTCCTCGTCTTTTTAGACTTATTTTTCCTTCTTTTTCGTCTTTGTCTTCGTCTCCTTCGACTTCTTCTTCTTCTTCCGGTTTTTGTTCTTCTTATTTTGAATAGAAATTATAATTGACTAGATTAGTCCTCACGTGATGTGCGGATAAAAAAATAAAAGATTTAGATTCTAAAATTGATTATATGCTTAATT
This sequence comes from Eutrema yunnanense, assembly GCA_002933935.1. Classification (NCBI taxonomy): domain Eukaryota; kingdom Viridiplantae; phylum Streptophyta; class Magnoliopsida; order Brassicales; family Brassicaceae; genus Eutrema; species Eutrema yunnanense. The sequence continues at coordinate 282,687 of PKML01028811.1, read as the reverse complement.
GTGATTTGTATAGTTAGATTCTAAATTAAAATCATGTTTAGTTATCCATGAATTACGTTTTGTAATTCGTATTTAAGAAAATTCAAAATTGATTCATATTACCCATAAATATAATAAACAATCCATTTAAATGAATGAGAAGATTCCAGAATTACCAAACACACGATAGCAAAAAAAAAATTCTAATTTTATATATTATGAATCGTATATTTTTTTTTATATATAACACTTTTTATTTGGTAGTTTTTATTTTTTTCTCTTACTTTAGCTTTTCAATGTTATTAGTTTCCATTATATAAAACGCAATTCTTTTTTTTTCTTTTAAAAAAAATAATTAACTAAGTAGGAAAGTTTATATTATAAATTTGACACATGTCGCGATCTTAATTAACAATGACACTTGTTACGATCTCGTGAGTAAGAATTATCCTATGTGTCACGCTCACATTAACGCGTTCAACTTTATGTAATAAGATAGTTGCATGGATTTGTACATAATCAATTTCATTAAAGGTAGTATAATATATTTTTTTAAGATTCTTTTTCATTCAACCAAAATAAAAATCAGATGAAACAAATTTACAATACACAACTTTTCAAAAATGATCACTACAAAAAACATGATATTCCAGACGGCCATAACCGTCGGAAATCGACATTCCCGACGGATTTAAGTCGCCGGGAATCAAAATCCATCATAAATTCCACAGAAATTTTCGAGGACCAATATCGGTCCGGAAATTCCCGACATATTTACGAGGAAATATTTCCGATGGATTTTCGAGGAAATATTTCCGACGGATTTTTGAGGGAATTATTTTCGACGAATTTCCGAGGGAAATAGTTCTGGTGGATTTCCAATAGAATTATTCCTAACCGATTTCCGAGAGAATTATTCCCTCAGAAACAATTTGAGGCTTTGATACCCTAAACGATTGGAAATCCCTCGAAAATCTGTCTGGAATTCCCGACGGATTTCTGACGGATTTATTTAATCACATGTCGACATTGTAATTCAACATGCTTCTAAAAGATGTTCAAAAAATATCTGAATCCGTTGGAAATCCCTCAGGAATTTCCGACGGATTTCCAAAAGAATTAACAAAATACGTATGAAATTCCGGAGGGATTTCCGACGGATTCAAATAAATTCTTTTAAAAAATTGAACTAGTATTATGTTTTTAAATGCAAAGTTTTTAATTTTTTTGTAAAATTCAATCACATGTAAAATGCTAAGTTTATTAAAATTGAAAATTACATGATATCGTAATTCTAAGAAAATAAACTATGTATTAAATTCAAAACCCCTCGGGAATTTCCTATGGATTTCAGAAGATCTAGTAAAATCCCTCTTAAATCCGTTGGAAATTCTCTAGGGATTTCCAACGGATTTAGATATTTTGTGTAATTTGAGGATTAATATTCACAGTTAATTTGATGTTTGGAAAACTTAATGTTTGATGTATATTTTTATATGTATCACATATGAATGAATCTATAACTATTTTTCGAATTTATCTATATATGTCGGAAATCCTTCGAAAATTTTCAAGGGATTTCCAACGGATTTAGATATTTTTGAGTAATTTGATGATTAATATCCCTAGTTAATTTTATGTTTGGAAAAATTAATGTTTGATGTATATTAAATATATATCACATAAAAATGTATCTATAACTAATTTTTTGAATTTATCTACATCCATCGGAAATCCCTCAATTTCCAACGAATTTAGATATTTTAAGTAATTTGATGATTAATATATGCCTAGTTAATTAATTTGATGTTTGGAAAACTTAATGTTTGATGTATATTTTTATATGTATCACATATGAATGTATCTATAACTATTTTTTCGAATTTATCTATATCTGTCGGGGATTTCCAACGGATTTATATATTTTTGAGTAATTTGATGATTAATATGCCTAATTAATATGATGTTTGGAAAAAATAATATTTGATGTATATTTTTATATGTATCATATATGAATGTTTCTATAACTATTTTTTGGGATATATTATCGTCGGAAATCGGTTGGAAAATTCTGATGAGCTGACAGCCATCGGAAATCCGTCGGGAATTTTTGACAACCTAATTGGATCCGTCGGAAATTTCCGTCTGATTTCCAACGACTGTAAATTCGTCAAAAAACGGTCAAAAATCCGTCCAAAATTTCCGACGGATAAAAAGTCGTCGGAAATGACAGTGTTTTCTTGGAGTGGGTGCCTCGTTGCTCTCATTGGCCATTAGACCATTACATCCGTTTTCACATGTAAATGGTAAAATGAACAAAAGTTGCAACAAAACAGAGTCAAGCATCTTTAAATGTTATAATGAGTTCGAACATATTTAAGTTAAGTTTTTGTGCTTATAGATTTATTATCATCTTTATCAAGTTTATACTAATAGTAAGCATGTGTTTATCTCAATAACTAATAGTCTACCACTGTAACTAAGACGTGTCATAACTCTGAGACTATACTTACACTGTAACAAAAACTATCTTAATAGCTCTGTACATATATAGAACGAGATAGGAGACGAAGCGATAGAAGTTCAAGATCAAATTCCCCGTCCATAGAATTACTCAAATGTTTCGGATTCGGACTTGCATTCTCTCAACCATGCTTGTGACAAGATTTAGACGCATAACATTCACCAAAGTATCCCTTAAGACGCAAAGCCTATGAAAACCGTGCACACATGCATAAAAATGAATATATGCAAAAAGCTTTAAGCAACCAGACACCTTACCAACACTCTTCTTAATTCATGAATTCAAGTCTATTTGTACCTTAGATATCTTCTCATATCAAGGTCTCAAAGAACAGATTTGTAAGGCTTAAATAAACTTTTGTGTCTATCTGGCTTTACCATAGCATGTGGCCAAGTGATTGTTTCCATGCTTTACTTAAGAGTTCTCTTCATGTGCAGTTGATCTCCATTCAACAATAGACAGATGAATACAAGCTCAAGCACACTGCAGAATAGTGTGACGCTATGCCCGTAAAAGTAATACAACCAAATTATAATTATTGTAAAATAATATATTGTATAAAGGAAAATAAAAAAGGGCACCAATAAAGGTAGGAGATGACTCCTTGGATATAGGTTTCACGTTTCAGCATGAAAACATGGTAATCGACTTTAAAATTGCATTGTGCACTTAATGAGGGAAATTGGCTTTTTTATACCTCAACTATTCAGATGTGGAATCAGTCCAATCCGAGTTCAGATGAAGAAGTTATTCGATTTCCAAGTCAAGTGATTCGCAGCATACGCGATTCAGACATACATGCATTCAAAGAATGCATTCAAAGAATTCTTTCAACCAAACCCGAAGGAATCAAGCTACAAACTAAATTGTTTTGGAATCTTGATTCATCAGAGCAATCGGAAAATTAGATTCACAACAACGCCTGTTCAGAGTTGAGAGATATGACTTTTACAAGTCAACCGATCATGCACAGTAGGGCATGAAGCACATCGGTTGACTTGTAAAATTCATATCTCTCAACTCTGAATCGGCGTTGTTGTGAATCCAATTTTTCCGGTTGCTCTGATGAATCAAGATTCCAAAACAATTTGGTTTGTAGTTTGATTCCTTCGGGTTTGGTTGGAAGAATTCTTTGAACGCATGTATGTCCAAATCGCGTATGTTGGGAATCACTTGACTTGGAAGTTGAATAATTTCTTCATCTGAACTCGGATTGGACTGATTTCACTTCGAGGACTGCTCTAGTTGAGGTGAGAATATATACCAGTTGAGCTGCATCATCTTGGGCTCGTAGTCTTCGTCTTTTGGTTTGATGACCGCATCACGGCTCCTTAACAACGTTTGATCTCATGTATGTTATAGTACGAAATTAAAAGTTTAAGTATGCATGAGATTCAAATTATTAAGAAGTTGATGTATGTTTTAGAACTGGTTACAAATTCAGGTCGGAAAAAGCCAAATTTCCAAAATTGACGTATGTTTTAGCACTGGTTACAAATTCGGATATGAAATTAACATTTTTGAATAGTTAAGGTATGAAAAAGCCAATTTCTCCACTTAATGATATTCCAAGGAAAAATAAAAAATTGACAATGTTTTGACTTTTGAGTATCCAAAATTTACACTGTAAGCTAAGTTTTCTTCACCTAGCAAATATACCAACCTAACTGTGGCAAATCAAAGATTAGTTTGCACACAATAGGATTTTGCGAAGGGAAAGCGATGGAGCTCATCGAGCGCTCATTCGCAACTTTTTCATCATCGAAAACAAAACAAATTGCATTTGTAAAGAGAGAATCGCTACAAAGACACCATGTAATATTTAGTTAGTTAGGGGACCACATCAACCATATGATGAGAGTCAACGAATAGAGACGGATTGATTTCTACCAGGAAAGAAAAGTCGAACCCATTACCTCTCCTGATCATCTCCAAGGCGCAAGGAAGATATGACGACCTCCGCATATTCATCATCAAAGTACACACCCTGCAACATATACTTCATAAGAGGTTTCTACAGCTACCATTATCAACAAAGCTTTCATATTAAAAGCTTAGATAAACAGTCTCACAAGAGCCGCAATATAATTTGAGTGACTTCTCAACAATAAATAACACGTAAAGGAGATTTAAATTAATTTGTTCCTACTCGTTTTACAATTGAAATCTTCTCACAAAAGATTTTAAGTTGTCGTCATATCTAAGCTTTTAGAAAGTCAAGTCTCAATTCGTAAAGATGAGGAAAAGACTAATAGTACTTCATCATCGCGTACCATCGATCCTTGGGCCTCGCGACAAAAAACACAACTCTAGATCTCAAGATGGTAAGCTACACAAAAAAACCAGCCAAGCAAAGAATAATAATAAATATAAATAAAAAGCACAAACAAAAGAAAATCACAAATATAATACACAACCAAAAACGTCTATATATACGTAATTACCTCTAGAAGCCATCGCACGACACAAGAGCAAGTGTTACACGCGAGAACAAAAATCGACCAATCACCAAACCAAACCTAAAAAAGCAAAAAAAAAAAAAAACGTTAACATTAAAACCAAAAAACATCGTAGCCAAACAACATCGAAGACCATCAAACATATAAATAACAACAAATATAAACTAAGAAAATGTTTTCCTTCTCGCACACAAATTAAAAGATACATACATTTGAAAGTTAACATTTAATACTATGGTTATCGGGTCCAGTAAAAAGTTAGATGTACATCTACAAATGTATATGATATAATAAATATTATATCGTGTTACAAAAATATTTAACTTGTTATATTAGCTATATATAAATGTATATTTTTACAAAACCTATTACTACAATGGTTATCTTGAAAAATATATGTGCCGTTGGTAATCATGAAGTTAAATATATCCCAAAATAATTATCTTAGACTCTTTTATTGATAACCATGTAGAAATAATTTTGTTAAATCGTTACATTTTCTATTTTACATATAATATTTTAATTATGTGTATACTTTTAGTATTATTAACATCTATCATCTTCTTCACACTCGTCTTCTTCTCCATCGCAGTTGGTGATGGATTTGTCAAATTTGTCAAATCAAGACTGATTTTTTTTTTTTTTGAGAAACGAGCTATGTAAACAGTGTGTAGTGGTGAAGAATTAAACAAATCCAATATAACTTTTAAAAAAGAAATGAAAATTTGATAAATTAAAACAAGAACTACCCCAAAAAATCGGTTCGTAGGTCGCCGTCGCTTATCAGTTTTAAGAAACAATTGCTTTTGTTTTTATTGTGGTTGGGTGACTTTATCATCGGCAGGCGTGAATGTGTGTAGAGGGAGAGGAAAGATATAGAAACATACTCCTCAGTTTCATAATATAAAATGTTTTAGATAGTTTTTTTTTTTCAAAATATAAGTTGTTCTCGTATTTGTTAAGAGATCTCTGAGATTTCTGAGATTTCCTAACAATATATTTCTATGCAACTTTCACCTTTTTTGGAGATTATATAACCAATTATATTATGCAGTTTTTATTGGTTGAATTGTTTATAATTTGTATATTAAATAATATTTTTTGAAAAAATATCATTTATTAATATTTGTGGTTTTAGCCAAAACATTTTATATTATGAAACAGAGGGAGTACAATTTTTAACCGTATCATATATTAGATTGTGTTCTATGCAATTTTTACTTTTTTGAAAATTGTGTGACCAATTATATTATACAGTTTTTTTATTGGTTGAATTATTTGTAGTTTATATATTAAATGATATTTTTTGAAAAAAGTAAACTTTTTAATATTTGTGATTTTGACTAAAACATTTTATATTATGAAACAAAGAGATTATGTATTATATATTATATTGTGTTTTAGGTAATAGGGGCACAATAGTATTAATGGAAATAGAATAGTGTTTTGGACAGGACTTTGTTAGTTTGCTAATTATGACATATTTCTTTGTTAGGAGATGCAATTACTCGATTGTTTAAACCTTTTTTTACAAAACTTATAATCAAACAAAATTGCATATAGAAGAAAAAATTTTACGTTGCATCTAAACATAGAATTTGAATGCTAGTGTAAATGATGAATCTAGATGTGACATCCAAATATAGAAATGATATGCATATTTATATATTACATTTTTATTTTATTTTTGCTAAGAAATATATTACATTTTTATATTTGCTTTGCTAGCGGAAACTATACAAAATAATTATTATTTTAAACGTAAGCATAATTTTTTTTTGAGCCAAATTATGAGCCACACATGTTGCATCAACATGATTCACCATAAGTTGGAAATAATTAAGATCGCAAATAATACACACTTGGTGTGATCCACCATACCTCATTCTAATTTTTTTTTTTTGGTTAAAGTTTGATTACCTCATTCTAATTACATCGTGTTCTTTCTTTCTTTCTTTTTTTTTTCAACTCTTCATAGGAGCCACAATTATTTTTCTGCCGCCTCTTTGACGTAGAAAGTAATAATTTCAATTGGATGTCATATAAATAATAAATTAATATAATGGAAGTAAAATAATACTAATAGGATGCTTACCATTTACTCAATTGAATAATTCAAGTACTTAAAAGGGTGATAGATCGTGCCTCTTAGAATCATCCAAGGAAAATCACTACTCTTTTCGTTTCATTATATGCGTCTTTTCATAGAAATTCGCACATATTAAAATAGTTATAATAATATCTAACATACATTTACCAAAACAACATTATTATTTTATCTAAGACTCAATTAATTTCTCTCTATAAATAATGTGATTCTATTTGCATAACAAAAAAAAAAAATCTAAAAACAATCTTATTATAAAATGGAGAAAACATTTGGTAGATTACCATAGAGATAAAAGCATTCATGTTGTGGATAGTTGTATTTGATGTAGTAGTTTTTTACTTTTTTTAACGCCCAAGGCTTTGTTTTTATTAAACTTGGGAAATGATTACATAATCTTTAAACAAGAGATATTTGTACATGATGTCACTTATTTCAACTTTTATTAACAAATTATCACTTTTTCAAAGTGCTAAAAATAGTTGTCACTTTTTGTGTAAAAATACGATTTTACCTCTGTTATTGTTGTATCGTATACCGTACATCTACATCGTGTACCGTACATGACGTACTGCACATATACAAAATTGGGTTGAAAAGTCAAATAAGTGTTATATTTTACTAAGGTTTTAAAAAATGTTAACTTGCTAATGAAAGTTGAAATAAGTCACATCTTGTGCAAAAGTCCCTTTAAACAAATGAGAATTTAAGCACATTGGAAGATATAGAAATTAGATTTGCATTATTTGGTGTAATAGCTTTAAATTCAATTCTTGTGTTTAAATATCGTTTAGTATAATCTCTTTAACACAAAGTCTGACTCATCCAAAAATAACAATGTGTTCATACTCAAATACAAATCAGATATAACAATAATAACAATGTGTCAAATATGATATAAGCCGACATGAAAATCTTGGATAGAAAACTGAAAAAAACCCTCACATTTCAAGCATTTTTTTCCAATTCGGAAATGTGAGGTTTTTTTTGGTCTTCACATTTCCTCTCAAGCTAAAAACGTATATGGTAAATTTTTTTTTTTTGTTAAAACGTCTTCAATATATATGGTAATGTTATGAACAAGAACTTAGATATATAATAAAAGGAAAATCAAAATCTATTTTTTTTTTTTTGACGTAATCAAAATCTATTCAACTTGAACAAAGAGGGATTTCGAAGAAGCTTGTATGATCTGCTCCGTCTCATGGCCATAGATTCGGTACCACCACATCGATACGGACTACCCAATCCACAAATCGGAGCACTAACCAAACCATCATCATCTTCATCATAATCATCACTATGACCATCATTAGACTTCATTTCAGCCAAAACCTTGAAGAAAAAGTCTACCTCGCAAGGAAGAACAATGGGTCCATCACGTGTATATCCATACTCAGTCTCTGCGTCTTCTAACAAGCTCTTGAACAAAGGATGGTTCACTAATTTCGTCTTCACCACGATTCTCTGTTTCGTGGGACCCACGTATACCGTGAAACACCCGTGTGGCGGCTGCGAATCTTTCTTGATCCTTACTTTCGATTCGATGTTCTTAGCGTCCTCGACAAGAACTTGGCCATTCCAAGACTTGCTCTTCGTGATCGAGGCAGTTGACGAAGAGCTCGTATGCTTAACAGACTTCATTTTTCTCCATGTCTTCATTATCGGATTCTCCATTAGTTTTCTTATGAGGAGATCAGAATCAAGAATCAAGTGCTTGTGGGTCAGGCAAGTTTGATTTGACCTTTTTTTTTTTTTGGGTTTATAGTTTATGTGTGTTCTTTAATCTTATATATATAGAGGATGTTGATTGGGAAAAAAGAATAGGTTTTACATTAAAGACATTGACAAGTAGAATTGAGGGCGGGCTTAACTTTTGCATATAACACATTCTTCACCATATACGAACTCATGCTCTAATAATTGAAGTTTTTTTTAATATAGTCTAATAATAAATAAATATATCTTTTCAAACTTATTATTATTGGTGATCTGGTATGTTTGTTTTATTCAATTTTGTCAACGGAAATGGTTTAGTCGCCTTTCCAAGACGAATACCACCTGATTTTCCCTTCGAACATACTTATTTCAATATAATTATTATTACAGTCAATTTTTTTTTTTTGAACCTACACACTCATTTGTTCTCTTGGACTTTTTTTTAATATTATAGCATTTTAATGGAATGTAAATAAATAATTCTATAAGAATCCGAAGACAACTGTGATAGATTAGTATATGATTTATTTTCTTTAAAACTTAGGGACAAAGAATTACTCTATTCTATTTTCAGCAGATAACATTTTTTTTTTACATTTTTTTGTTGTTGCTGGTTAATATTCGATCTTGTTTGTATATTTTAGTTTTTTTTTAAACTTGAATGGTGATTTATTTAGTTTTTTTGTTTCTCTCTCTCTCTCTCTATATATATATATATATATATCATAATTATCTCTGACTGTTTATGTTTCTAGCATGACAAGCAAGAAAAAAAATTTATATATATATTGAATAAAGATAATTAGTAATACCAAAAAATTATCGTTTCTAATTTTGTCTATTTGTTTAAAAATATTATATATTTTTTATAAATGATTAATAGTATAAAATATAAAACTCAAAAGTATTTTGTTATTTCTAAAAGAACATAAAAGAAAAAGAATATCTCAATTTTAAAATTATAAAAATTGTATGTGTTTAATTAAATAGAAAAATGAGATTGAAGATATTATGTTAAATGTTGGTTAATTATATTATTATTTAAGGAAAAACCACAAAAACATGGAATATTGGATTTTGTTTAAAGGGTAGTTGTTTTCAAAATCAAGTTTCCCTAAATTTTAGGAAATCTATTGAGATATTTGCACCCAAGTCATTTTTTCAATGTTTATTTACAATTTTGTCACTTTTTTTTTGTTTTGTCTTATTTTGTGTAAAATAATGATTTTGCCCATGTTTCTTATTCGTCTGCATATTGTACACAGTTGATTTCATGCAGTACTGTATATGACACGACTGGAAAGTCAATGTGTGTACAGTATAATAAGTGTTAGTTATCAAATTAAATTTCGAAAGTGTTAAAAACTTTATGAAATTTTTAAAAATTGACAAAATAACCAATACTCCCAAATCTATTTCTCAAAAATCTTGATTGGATAATAAAATGGTTTTTAGAAAAACAAAAACCAAAAACTGTTTTAAAAACTGCAAACATTCATGGCCTAAACAATAAAGAGACATGTTTTCCACATTTTCAGTGAAGAGCATCTATCTATAAGCACCGAAAATGTCAACAGCATATCTATAAACACCGAAAATGTCAACATACGACAAATAATTAATGATATAAAAACCTTCCTCAGATCTACCTGAGGAAAACACTACCCGTAAGGCCGAAAAATCCATTTTGTTTGTGGATTTAACTGATAGCGTGAGCGTTTTGCCATTTAAACGTTAACTAGTGATATGGTCCGTACCATGTGTGGGCTCCAAAATATTATAAACTATTATTCCCGAGAATGCTTAGTAATTACACCGTAATAATGTTAAACTTATGAACAATATGGGATGTACAAATACAATCGACACGATGATATATATATTCGGATTTACGTGATTCGTTCTGATGAGAAGTCCGAAGTTGATAATTGGTTTACGGTTACCTAGTGATGGCTTTGCGATCTAAACACATAAACGAATGATAGTACGGATAGCAAAAAAAAAAACCAGATTAATAGTCAAGCTTGCCGATTAAATGTTAATACTTTCTTTTCTCGACATGATTTGTAATTATTGCATACCCACATTTTTTTTTTAACCGGACGTAAGAGTACTAATAACCAATTATGAACCATAAAAATTTATGTTCTTAACCAGAACCGCCATAAACTTATGTTAAAAGAAGAAAGAAAAGATTTGTAGCATATTGTTTGGGTTAGCCAACTCTAAAATATCCAAGTGCTTTATCAAAAACTATCATATAACCGAACCAGACAAATTTTTTTTTGAAAACTAAGGTATATGATAAGGTTATACGTAAAATGAATAAACTAACCTAAACACCTTATCAACAAATAAAAATCTAACCCACCCAATCACTAACAAACTAACCCACCACTTAAAAATATATTAAAAAATACTAACTTATTACAAAAACAAAAATCGAAACCAGCCAATATAAAACCAAGGAAATCCTCCACAGGACCCACAAATAGATATCATCTATCCCATAACCTTCTATTTAAAAAAAAAACCCACATCACCACAATGATAGCATAATATGCATCTCTTCTTCGACAAAGCTTCATCTATTCTTCGGAAATCCCACAGAGACAACATCCTGCAAGCGTTCGAAATCGGAGCGATAGGTCTGATTTTTAGACCACCTGTCTCAGAGAAACTGCTCAGTTTCACGAAAGCATTTCCGATTCTGAGGTTTCTATGGGACAGGTGGTTTAACACTCAAATCAGTTTCACACAATTGCTACGGAATGTGTAACGCGAACAATCAATTTCGGTATAATTTCCAATCTCTCTTATGCTGGTGTTTAAATCCTATCGATGGTGTATATATATATTTGGTCTAAAATCAGTTATTTAATATATAATATTAAAATCGAATCGACCATCACCATTAATTAAGAAAATCCGTTCGATTCTGAATGTGTTTGCATGTATATATAATTATCTTCCCCCCACTTTTTCTTTGATGTGTAAGAGTCTCCGTTTATCTAAAAGCTCTATAAGTTTTATAGCAGAACGTTTTATTGAAAGACAAAGTTTTATAGTGGATCGTTTTATTTAAAGACAGAATCAAAATTTCGTAGTCGATCGTTTATCTAAAGACAAATACAAAGTTTTATAATCGTTCGCTTTATTGAAAGAACGATCAAGTAGTGTTAACAACAACTGATTGAAACATAATGGTTCACAATACCGACCACGAGTGTTTATAATAAGTAATTTTCTAAGATACCATAATTTGTAAGAAAACAAATATCCATGTAAAACAAATCAGTAAATCAATCTAATTT
>PKML01028811.1:253742-264324 GCA_002933935.1 Eutrema yunnanense | reverse complement strand
AAAAAAAAAAAAAAAATCATATAGAAATGTCATTAAAAGGCTATAGATAATGATTTTAAAAATATGAAGTAAATATGGATGAATGATAATGGTACTTGGATCAAGAAATGTAAACCCATCCAACCAAGTGCGTGTACAAATCAGTGCTTCAACGTTTTTTGGTAGAAGACGATTTCTATATTTATTCAAGACATGCGCAACAATATTAAATGTAGATTCTGATACCATTATAGGTATCAGAATGCTTAAAACATCACATGCCATACGAGCTAACTCACCATAACGTTGTGACTGACACTTCCACCATTCTAAAACATCCATGTATTCATGGACCCTCCGACATGGTGGCCCTTGGAGCGGTGGGGAAGGCTCTTGAAGTGTAGAAGGAGGTCTTATCAGCTGTGAATGGACCCTCCGACATGGTGTTGGGGGTGAAACCCGACGAGGTTAGGTCAAGCGACGGTGGGGTTGGGAGAAGATTGCTATTTTAGGAAAAGAAAAGTAGATAAATAATATATTTCTAAACCTTCAATATTCTCTTGTGTCTCTTTTTTTATAAAATTATTTTTTTCGTCTTTTATAATGACCCTAGTAATTGTTTCCATCTGTTTTTTTCTGAATATTTACTTGTTCTTCGCACATTTTAACTTTCTCAATTTACCATTTTGATTTTTTTGTTTTCACATACCTTTCACTATTCCATTTATATTTTCTACGCCTTTAAATTCTTGTATTTATTTTTGTTTCCGTCTTTTATGTTTTGTATATGTTATCTACTTCTCTACATTCTTGATATTATCTCTTCGATTATTTTATTGAATATTTTTTGTCTTATGATTTTTTATTCTGATTTTTATTTTAATTGTTTGAAATTTTCTTAATATATTGTCATTTTTTCTATAATTTATTATATTTTCACTTACATTTTTTGTTGAAATATTAAATTTATTGATCAAAAACAAAATCTTACATGGTTTTCACTTACATTTAGATTGAACTATCTTCGTTAGTTCGAAAATGACGATTAAATCACACAAAAAAACAAAAAAGGTATTTAAAATCTCGTATTATCTAATATTTATATATTTCTGATGTTTCTAAATTAAATTTGAATTTGAATTTTATTTATTATATATTAATATTTTAATGATTTTTAAAAGAGTTAATATTAAATTATATAATTCTTATATGTAATAAATAATTGGACATACGTCACATTTTAATTTGTTCATAAGTGATGAGATGTCAACGCTGGAGAGCCTCCGTTCACTTATTATATATTAGACTAGTGTGTTATCCGCGTTACTCGCGGACGTGAAATGAAATTATTAAAAAAAAAACTAATTGTCTAATATTATTTTACTTTTATTAGCATAGTAGTTAATTGCTTCGTCTCTATTATCTTAAGAAATATGGATTGTTTTTTTAAGTTTTTTTTTTAAATTTAAATTTAACTTTATTTATGTATTTGTTTAGTGGATGATTCACACTTTTACTTTTTTTTCTTTTTTCTTTAGTTGTCTATTTATGCAATTAGTTGTTTTTTAAAATGAAAGTTTATGGAAGAGTTTATTTTTTAGTTGGTATTTGTTATTAGTTCCGTAATTTTTTATAATTATTTAGTACATATTTGTTGTTTTAACGCAATTCATACGAGTTATAGCTAGTAAATGGATGGATATTTACTTCATCTATTAGTACACACTTGTGGCGAGTGAATCTGAAACATCTGTAGCGAATGATGAGTTTATCGCCGATCTATGGTCAGATATTGTGTGTAAGGATGGAGATAGTTGCATAGGATTTTAGGATCATTAATCTTGTCTTCTTCGATTAATATTGTGTTTTTCCCAATTTTTAATATCCTTTCTAATATTATTTACGTTCGATTTCAATCCTATATTTTAAAATCTATCTCCATACATACATGAAAATGGAAATTTAACACACATATAAAAAGTTTTGTTACGGCCCAAGCCCAACTTCCCAATATAGATGTAACAATCCATCAAATTGAATCAGTTTTTCCTAAGTGTGGACGTCGTTCATTCAGAAGTCGGAGACATATGAAAACCCCAAGATTTTGCTGCCATCATTGGAGGTAATATTCACAGCTGCTGCAGAAATTCCCTCTATTCATTGTCAAACTATCACATATCAACTGACAGTATTTTCTGATTCTCGGATCCAGCAACTACCGGTAGAAGAAGCCAGAAGCGAGAGTTGAAGTCACCGCCAATCATTCTTAATTATCATTGTGGTGTTTTTGTTTTCCTCCCAAGGATCAAATTACTGTTGTCACTTTATTGTGCAAGTGGTTAGAATAACCTTTGGTATAATGTTGATTCATCTCCCGTTTTAATGGTTTCCGATATCTCTCATCCCCTACGATTGATGAGAATAGATCATTCTTCGGTGACTCCGACGAAACTGTTTTCCATCGGTGACTCCGACGATATTGTTTATGGGTAAACAACGCTTGGCCCAATTGGGCTGATTAAGATCCGAAAGTGGCCCATGTTTGGCCTTTTAAGATTGAGTTTTAGTTGTTCCTTCTGATGTGTGTCGTGATTTCGTGAAGCAGAAGGGAAAAAATTGACGCAAAGTTTTGAAATTTGGAATCCCTTGATCAGAATAGAGTACAACGATTACGATTTTCCGTTTCAGGATATAATCGATTCGCCAGGTAGGGTTTGCGGCGATGAATCTGAAATTTTGAAGAGCACAAGCTGAGTTTAAGGTAATCCTACATTGAATTTCAGTTTGCTTCTACTTCTCTGTGAATTTTGAAAATATTCGAAGCTACATTCGACCTTGTTCTCTGATTTGAAGTGTTTTAGTTACTCATCACTATAGGTTTCTGAAGGCAACAAATATAGATATCAGTCATGGTTATGCTGCGTCTAGAAAAACTAATACGATCGACAATTAAGCATCTAGATATCAGAAGTGATTTGTTCATATGGTAAGTGATTCTTTACTAAAGTTGTATTGCCATCCAAATTTGTAGGATATTCTGTTGATAGACATATTTTCCTTTTTTATATAAAGCCTAGTTAGATATGTGTGTTGTATCTCTTTACTTTATAGTATTTTTAATGATATAATGTCTATTGCAATACTCTTCTCTTATGTGAAAGGGTCTTAAGTTGGATCTTGTGTGCTATATGTCTTGAATTTGTTGTAGCCTTGATCAAAGTTTGCGATGTTCATACACCATCAGACGGGCACAATGGGTGAGAGCACAAAATTTAACATCAATCTTCATATCAAACATTGAATATCTCTACTTGCCAGGTATCAATTCATATATATCTTAGCTAGTTAGATGTCTTAGATTTGAATGTCAAATGGATAGTCTTTATAGTCATTCCGCTTCACAACTCTTTATCTATATTTTTAATAATATATAGTAGTATTTCAAGGATTTCAATTTGAACTAAATCATGAAGTAATTTTATTTAGATTTCATGTTCAGTGGTATGTTGATGACATCCTTGTTATTTTTCTTGGAATATTGATGGATAGCTAGGAAAACGAACAATGATGACGTATTTATCAGAAAGTATGTGCATCTTGCCACTCGATGTCTCTCATCTCATACCAAGTGATATATCATGGTTTTTACCCTGTTTAGGCCATGATATAAGTCCTTTTTATAGAGTTTTTCTAGTGTTTTGTAGTGTTTTAGAGTCTTTTACAGGTCATAGCACGTTTGGAGGATTATTGGAAGTATTGGAGCTTTCTGGAGCAGTTTGGAGCAGAGCTAAAGATCGTGTTGCTGAGTACCTGTTTTCACGGCCAGTATCGATCGATACCCCCTGGTATCGATCGATACCCATCGCAGCAAGACACGACCCGCGAGTTTTCCAAGACTTGAAGAATTGCAAAAGTGCCCAGAAGTCTTTGATAATTACAAGAAGACCCCAAGTCGTGTTTTAGGTTATAAATAGGAGTTTTCAGCCATCTGTTTAGGCTATGCCTTTTTATATGCTTTTTATAACTTTGTTTTGAGACAAGTCTGATTTCCCTTCGTCCGAGATCAGATCTTTAAACCTTCTTTGATTATTTATTTGATGATTTATTCAGTTATGTCTTTGGATTCAATTGCCATGTCTGAGTAGATCCACTTAGGTTTAGGGTTTTCTTATAAAGGATTTCTTTGAATGCTAGGTTAATTATCTGTTTAGGATTCACCATCTGAATTATAGTTCTTCGCTTAGGTTGTGTTCATAGCTAATTCTAGGTTGACGAATCTAGAACTTAGATCTTAGGATAATTGATTAGGCACGACAGTGCGATTAATTACCTGATAGAACCTAGGTGAGCAAATTGATTATTCGCAAAGAAATTTGGTTTAATTGATTTGTGAACATATCAAACTTATTATTAAAGCTGATTTAGACCTTAGGATTCGCAAAGAAATTTGGAATTCCTAGGATTTAGATTTAGATAGTTTTCGCAACGACAGTTGGTTAATTATACTTTAGTGATTTGAGTTCAAGAACTGCGCTAAATCTGAATCCTGCTAGTTAGTTTATCTGCATTCATGGATTTCCTGAGATAAACCCTGGGCCTATATTTTCCTGATTGAATACAACTCCTTTAATTTCTGCATTGCTTTTAATTACATCTTTTTGGCTTAGCTTAATTCTCAACTATATAATCTATTGTGCGTTTCTGTGAGTCTTATGTGGTTCGACCCCTAGCTATACTATTACAACTGCTTTAGTACTTTAGGGTATTAAATTGAGCATATCAATTTTGGCGCCGTTGCCGGGGACTCAATTCGCCATTAGATTTTAGTTTAGAATTTCGACTAAGTTCGTCGGTATCGATCGATACTCTGTAGTATCGGTCGATACTCGTCGTCTTCTTTTGTTGGTATCGATCGACACCACTTGGTATCGATCGATACTCAACGTATTTTTCTGGTTACTTACGTTCTTGATCTTAGTGTTTTGATTGCAGGTGTATGCATGTTCGTGAAACTAGGAGCAACAAGAGCACACAACTAGTTGAACTGTCACTGGAACAGCTAGCACTTGTGGAACGCACAAACAGAAAGACCAAGCAAACATCAGGGATGAACAACCCTGTGGTTTTAAGAGCTGATGAAGCTGGGATTCTGAGAGACCAAGAGGGTCATGTGTGTAATGAGAGAGGACAGCGACTTGATGAAGCTGGAAACATCGTTGCCCCTGCTGCTATTATTGAGATTGTCGCGCCAGCTGGGCGCGCCAACGTTGGGAATGCTGCAGGTAGAACACTTGCTGAACACAACAGGCCTGATCAGTTCTTTGCCAATCGAGCTGCGATTCGCATACCAACTTTTCAGAGGAATGACTTCGAGCTGAAGCCAGCGTACTACGCTCTTGTAAGTCAGAGCCCTTTCTATGGCCTACCTCATGAGCATCCCATGGATCACATCGAAAGATTCGAGGATTTGGTCACTGGGATGAAGTACAATGGAGTGCCAAATGAGTATCTATTTTGCAAACTCTTCCCATACTCTCTTGGTGGAGAGGCTGCTTATTGGCTGAAGCAGTTGGCTCCTGACTCTCTAACTACATGGAATGAGACGAAGAGAGCATTCATGTGCAACTTCTACGATGATGCGAGATCTGAAGAGCTCAGGAACAAAATCTCCCAATTTTCTCAAGGTCCAACAGAAGGACTCAAGGCTGCTTGGATTCGCTTCAAGTCATATCAGAGAGACTGTCCGCATCATGGGTTCAATCAGGTTCAGCTGCTGGGCATATTCTACAGAGGGATCGACTGGAGGTACCAGATGGCTCTGGATACTGCGAGTAATGGGAATTTCAACACCAGATATCCAGATGATCCAGTTGTGCTAATTGAGAACTTGGTGTCTAGCAATAGCACCAAGAATGATGACTTCGACAGGAAGAAGCAAGCTGCAGGAATTGATGGATCTCAGATTGCTGAAGTTCAAGCAAAGCTGGATATTTTGCTCGGGAAGAATCAGAAAGCGGTCCACTTTGCTGCTGAGAATGAAGTAGAAGATTGTAACTACGTTGGCGGTTCTGGATTTCAGAGTCAACAATTTGGGTACAACAACAACATGAACTTCAGCAACAACAATCGCAATTACGAAAACTCTTCGTACCAGCCCATCTCTCCAAAGCCCACTGACAATAAGATGGAACTCATGATGGAACAGGTTCTTCAGGGACAGCAGAAGTTGCAGGTGGATATCAATGGGAAGTTAGACTCACTGTACACTGACCTGAATGGGAAGATTGACCACCTGAATGGGAAGATTGACCACCTGAATGGGAAGATTGAAGCTGTCAGTCTCTCCCAGAGGAAGCTGGAAACTCATGTCGCTCAAACCGCATCAGCTGTGCAGAGGCAGGAAGGTTTTCTTCCAGGGAGAACTGAAAATCCAAGAGCACACGTCAATGCCATCAGCTCAGGTGCAGAAAATTTCGATGAGGTTCCTGAAATCGCACAAGCATCGATCGATACTCCCCAGTATCGATCGATACCAGCCCAGACGTCTGCTCGAATGGATCCGAAAACCCGTGTATCGATCGATACCCCCTTGGTATCGGTCGATACTAAGGCGATTGCTGAGGAGGAACATGAGATTTCGACTGAGACGCCTCAAGTAGTAGCAGTACGATTAAATATCGCACAATTTTGGGAAGACTATGAAACGAAGTGTCAGGCAGCGAGAGCTAAAGAACGAGCTGAGAAAAGAGCTCGCAAACCCAAGAAGGACTCGAATCCTATTCCTAAACACCTCAGAGATCCTATCACTCCAAAGCAGCTGCGTGGCTTTGAGAAGAGGGTACGAAGAATTCCCGACTCATACACTTTTGAAGAAGCTCTTGAGGGCTGGCCTCTGCTAAGTCACTTCAAAGATTGCAGAGAAACTGAGGAAGAAGTCAAGGCACTCTTTCTTAAGGCCAGAGGTCCACCTCCACTAAGGCAGTTGACCAAGAGGGAAGACCCAGGGATCTTCTCAGTTCCATGCTCTATCTCCAGTGTTGAATTCAAAGAGTCTCTCGTTGACTCAGGAGCCTGCGTCAATGTCATGTCCAGGGCAATTGCAGAGAGATTGGGAGCTGATATTCAACCTCCAAAGACATCTATCACGTTCGAAAACGATTCCACCTCTCTTCCATATGGGGCGATTGCTGATTTGATGATCACAGTAGGAGATTGTCTGGTTCCTACTGACTTTCAGGTCGTGGAGATGAATGCAGAATCTCGTACGCAATTGATTCTTGGACGGCCGTTCATGGCTACAGTTGGTGCCATTATGGACACACCCAGCAAGCATCTCATTCTCATACATTGACAAGGAGGTGTACCACACAGCCATCCCTAGAGGAACTCCCGGACGTGTCTCTTGCATCGATGCTGTAATAGGAGCGACATTGATATCATATCCTTTGGAAGAGCCTCCTGACGAGCCTACTGTCGCAGAGATTCCACTGAAATTTCCAGCTTCCCCAAGGAAATTGCCAAGAAGACCAAGGCAACAGAGAAGAAGGCCAAGAGCAAAAAGATCGAGAATCCCCATGTCACTTTGATACCTCAGAAGTGTGATGGAGATTCAATTGAGTACAAGGTCAAATGCAAAGGAGCCTTGAAGCCATTCTCTAAGGCTAGAGTACTGCTTACTTCTGAGCTGAAAGAGAAAGGGCAGGAGTTTGTGGACAGCATGCTAAGCAGAACTCTGAAGCTAGTAATGTCAAGTGATGGAGCCTATTTTGATGCAAGCTCTCACTCTTATCCAGCCTGAAGGGCGTTACAGTCAAGCTATTGACGTTAAACGAGCGCTTAGTGGGAGGCAACCCACTGGTGAGTCTGTTTTTGATTCGTTTTTCTTTTTATTTTCGTTCACTTTTGTGTTTGAGTCAGGATAAACAAGGAGCAAAACTCGAAATTTAAGCCTGGTATCGATCGATACCAGGCTGTGTGTCGATCGATACTTGACGTTCCATCAAGGTAACTTCTTGGTTCTCTTCGTGTTATCCTTTTCTTTTGTTCTATTTCACTGACTCTAGGCTAGATAACACTGGGGACAGTGTTGTTCAAGTCTGGGGGAGGTGTCTGCTGACATTGTTTTCGTTTTTCTTATAGTCGTTTTATCGAGTCAAAATTGTTTTATTGAGTCAAAATTTGTTGGAGATTATGATCATGTGCTTAAACCTATTGATTTGATTTTGTTTTTGAGTGCACAGTGTTACAGGATCAGTTCTAGATCGACTAATGAAAAATCCAAGGACTGACCAGTTGACTAGAAAACATCCATGTTTCCAGCAGAGTTCTTCTGAAGCCTGAGCCAAATTTTTGCACTTCATCAATGTGGTTAGTTTTCATAGAGCTTGATTCATCATTCATATCTGATAAAGGAACCCATATGTTTAGATTAATAGTATCTCTCTCCCCTGTTATAAGTTGATAGATAAAAGCATAAAAGATTGAAATGATTTTCTTCTGAGTAGAGGGTTAGGAAAATTTCCTGCGATCACATTATTCTACTTAAGAGGGGATGATCACACAAAGTTTTGGAAGCGAGGCTAGGATTTTCCTATGATGCCATTATTCGCCTACATCCTTTGATACATTGAGAGGGAAGAATCGGGGATTTGGTGGCAAACACCATCAATACTCGCGTCTCATACCTTGACATGTATATGCTAAGCTGAAAATAAAAAATAATAAGAACATAATAAGAAATAAGTCTGGGGAGAGAAATTGATACAAAAAGTGTGAAAAAGGGTGGTTCCTTGTCATGATATTGTTTGGTAAAGAGTCTAGAAGGTTCTTGAATGTTAACTGCAGCGATGAAACTGGCGATGAGGGCTTTACTTGAACAATGCTATGGAATTTTGTGTGGAGTCTGGAAAAGCTGCGAATGTCTACGGAGAAGTACATGGTGGTTAGATCGAACGCTGATCAGGTGACATTTGGGTGCTTGGGAAAAGGGTATTTTCGATGGTTCAGGAACAGGTGAGTCTCTACGTTTTCAAACCTCTTTCTCTGTTTAGTCTTTTATTTGCTTGAGGGCAAGCAAAGGCTAAGTCTGGGGGAGTTGATATATCATGGTTTTTACCCTGTTTAGGCCATGATATAAGTCCTTTTTATAGAGTCTTTCTAGTGTTTTGTAGTGTTTTAGAGTCTTTTACAGGTCTTAGCACGTTTGGAGGATTATTGGAAGTATTGGAGCTTTCTGGAGCAGTTTGGAGCAGAGCTAAAGATCGTGTTGCTGAGTACCTGTTTTCACGGCCAGTATCGATCGATACCCCCTGGTATCGATCGATACCCATCGCAGCAGGACACGACCCGCGAGTTTTCCAAGACTTGAAGAATTGCAAAAGTGCCCAGAAGCCTTTGATAATTACAAGAAGACCCCAAGTCGTGTTTTAGGTTATAAATAGGAGTTTTCAGCCATCTGTTTAGGCTATACCTTTTTATATGCTTTTTATTACTTTGTTTTGAGACAAGTCTGATTTCCCTTCGTCCGAGATCAGAAATTTGGTTTAATTGATTTGTGAACATATTAAACTTATTATTAAAGCTGATTTAGACCTTAGGATTCGCAAAGAAATTTGGAATTCCTAGGATTTAGATTTAGATAGTTTTCGCAACGACAGTTGGTTAATTATATTTTAGTGATTTGAGTTCAAGAACTGCGCTAAATCTGAATCCTGCTAGTTAGTTTATCTGCATTCATGGATTTCCTGAGATAAACCCTGGGCCTATATTTTCCTGATTGAATACAACTCCTTTAATTTCTGCACTGCTTTTAATTACATCTTTTTGGCTTAGCTTAATTCTCAACTATATAATCTATTGTGCGTTTCTGTGAGTCTTCTGTGGTTCGACCCCTAGCTATACTATTACACCTGCTTTAGTACTTTAGGGTATTAAATTGAGCATATCACCAAGATTTGGTGGGTGTTGCTTACACAGAGGAAGAGGAAAAGGCAATGGCAGCTGAAATTGAGGTTGTTGATGGACCAAACGATGAGGGTAAGAATGGCCCGTGACTGGTTACCGTGATCCTCATACTGGAATTTCGGTAAATTTCTATTGTATCTCTTGTTTTCGTATTATTTTTCTTATTACAACTTCAAAAGTGTTAGGTATTAAAAAAAATCCCTTGACAATGGTACATATAAGAGAAATGTTACACTACAATCCTTATTTTTCTAGTGGAGCAATCGCTATGCCAAAGATGCTTAATGATGAAGCTGTGGAATATGAGGATGAAACCCCTGCAACAGAAGCGCATGTTAGCTTTCCTCTGCTTAAGAAATTAATTACAGAGACCGTAAAACTTTATCAGAGTTGATATTTCATGGAGTTAATACATAGTTTTTAACTTTGGCTTTTTCAATTATGGTGTAGATGGTAATTTGACATGTTTTCTTGTAGTGTTGTCATGTGCAGTTGAACCAAAAATATTAACTTTGGAAACAAATATGTGTACGTTTTTATGTGTTTGTCCGTTAGTGTGAATATGTGATAATTCATAGAAATAAATATGAAACAATTTATATTTGAAACCCATATTTATATATATATATATATATATATA
>PKML01028811.1:207384-253411 GCA_002933935.1 Eutrema yunnanense | reverse complement strand
TTTTTTTTTTTTTAGTTTGCATATTTCATATATAATATATTACTTTGTGGTCTTATACGTATAAGACCAGTGGCGGAGCCAGCATGTAAGCAGGGTGGTCACTTGACCCATGTGAAATTCTCAAAAATAACTAAGTTTTTATTAAGTATTTTTAATTAACCCATATCTAAAACTACAATTGACCCCTCTAGCATTTAAAATTAACTATAGTCCAATAAGTATATTAAATATTAGGGAATGTTAGCCCAATAACCATCATAAATAGTTTCAAAATAAAAAAGCCAATTAATTAGCTAAGCCTAATTATCTTTATTTGTTAAAAAAGAAAAAATTTGACCTCTCAGAATTTTAAGCGTAATAGTATTAGTAATGAATTTTCAAGCGATTGTCTATTGTTTTATTAAAAACAGGTGCTTGAGACAATGACAAATGAAAATGTGATAAAACGATTTCAAAATATGAGTGAGCGTAAAATACATCTTTAAGATATATATTAATGGTGATATTTTTATTTTTTCAATAAAGTTTATACAATTATTTTTAGATAAAAAAATCATTATGACCCATGCAAATATTTTTTTCTGGCTCCACCACTGTATAAGACCACAAATACACAATCTACACATATAATATATTAAACCTTGAATATGAATTATACTATTTATATATATATATATAATATTACTTTTGCGGTCTTAATTATATGTATACATACAAAATCTATACTATTAAAACAGAAGTATTTTTAGAATCTGTTTCCAAACCTTTTAAAAAAAAATATTGAAAATGTTGCCAAACAAATATTAAACTTATTGCCAAATATTTATTAAATATATTATAAACTTAAAAATTACAAATTAAATATATTTGAATCAATAACACTTAAATTAGTTGTTATTCCTCATTTTACATTTTATATATCACACAAAACTTTATCCCGCACGGATGCGCGGATTTAGTATCTAATTGTTAGTTAAAGAAAGCGGCATCAGTATAGAAATATATATATCCTTCAACGTTTATTTACAGTATTGAAGATAGTGAATAACACTACAAATGCGTACTCTTATTAGGGGTGTCAATTAGGGCCAAAGCCCAAAGGCCTGCCCGGCCCGATCCTGAAAAACAGCGTGCTCTGGCCTAGAAATATAAGCCCGAAAAATCGGGCTTTTCGGGCTAAGCCCATTCGGGCTAGTGTGTTTTTCGGGCTTAGCCCGAAAAATCCGGAACTTTACATTTTAATTAGTTAGAGATTTTATTTAAACATTTATCTTTCTAAAAATAATAAATTGACATATTTTCTATACATTTCGTGATCCAGGTACCATTATCATTCATCCATATTTAGTTCATATTTTTAAAATCATTATCTATAGACTTTCAATGACATATCTATATGATTTATACATGTCAAAATTTATTATTATTTTATTTTTATTTTATCTGTACCTCTTGATGGTGATGAGGATTTATAATACGATGAATGATATTCTAATCTAAACTCTACTACCTAGATTTGAAGTGTTTTGATTTTATGTTTTATTTGGTAATACAATTTCTTTGAATTTTATTTGTTTTTTTTGTCAAACTTTTGCTTTTAAATTTAATTGGATTTGATATAATACATTTTAATTTAGATTTATTTTGATAAATATTTTGTTTTAATTATTCATTTGAGAATTGTGAATTTTTGTATTTGTAAAGAAAAGCCCGAAAAGCCCTAGAGCCCTGTCCGGGCCGGGTCGGGCTTTGGAATATAGGCCCGATTTTTTTTCGGGCCGGACCGGGCCAAACTCAAATATATGCGGGCTTTACGGATTTCGGGCCGGGCCGGACCGGACCGGGATAGCCCGATTGACATCCCTAACTATTATAGTCTTATTAGTGGATGCGGATTTAGAAAAAAAAAGTAGTATGGGATATAAACTTATACTCTCTATGTTTTTTAAAGATAGATTTTTAAAGTTTTTACACATATTAAAAAAAATATTGTTCTCTCATAAATGTATAAACTTTTTACACTAAATTTTTGTTATATAACTCTAAACCAAATAGAAATTAGAAAAATCAAGTATTTTCAATCAATGTTTTTTGAATTCTAAAATTTCTTACCATTAATTAGTAAAAAAATGCATAGAAAAAATATTCATTTGTTGAAACAATTTTGTTTTCTAAAACATCTATTAATAAGAAACAGAGGGAGTACTATGTATAATTTTTTTAATCAAATTATACATGTATATTACATTATAAAAAAATAATGTTGGTGGTGAAAAATAAATATTATAAATTCTATATGGGGCACTTGTCCACCCATCATGCAATATGTTAAATAAAAAGGATTTAGCAACAAAAAAATGTTAAATAAAGAGGAGCCATTTTTAAGTGATTTCGTGGGGATTCTGATATTAGTAATAATAAAACTAGATTCTCAGGTTAATCCTTCATTTTCAGAACTCTATATTTCACTATCTTACTATGAATTTCTCGTAAGTTAGTAACACAACAACGCCCTTTTGTCCATACTTTCAATTGTCAAACTAGATTCTGACCCGCTCACGCTGTAAACGGGATTACAGCGGGATAATATTTTTTTTATATATTTTTTGTGAAATTTGAATTGAATTGAAAAATATTATTTAGGCCAAGTACTAACAGAAATGATATGACAAAGTATTGATCGTAAGGGATGCGAAATCACAATTGATCTAAGAAGAAAATCGAAAAAGCTTATTTGGGAAGAATTAATCGACAGGTTTGGGAGATTATGAGAAAGAGGACATTCAACGATGCTCTATCGAACCTGGTTAATGAGTTGACAAAAAATAATCTGGCTTATAATTTTAATGATCATGTGTGATTGAGTGTAGGTAAATAACGAGGCACTAATGGATTTTATAATAATACTAGGGGTTAGCCCGGATTTTATCATAAATTTCTTTTATTAGATTTAGATTTTATATATTTTGGTTAAAGTCACTCTTCCTAACTTGCTTAATAAAGTGATAAGAGAAAAGTTGTGAAGATGATAATTCCAAGCAAAAATATGAATAGTAGAAAGAAAATTCAATGGATATTGATATCTTTTATATTCCATGTAGCATTAGATTCAACGAAACTGTCTGCAGCCTATATCTTTTTTTGCTCAAGTTCACAACATTCTTCAAAAGTAGGTGAGTAGCGTGGCTTTCTTGTATTGCCACATTTCATGCTTTACAGCTTAGAGTCCACATAACACAACACACCTTCTAGTAGAATAAAGTTTCCTTTGTTCAGTGTACGTAGGATATGAGTGTAGTTTATTTCGTTTGGTTAATTGTTAATTTGTGTACCCAAAAATATTAATGTTCTGTATCGAACTTCTATGCCTTTTAAGAAACACTTAGAGTGACCGTCTTTATATTCTCGATAACGAGACTTAACCTATATAATTCGTAGTGATCGCAATGTTCAAACAACTACAAATTTTTAATACCTATATAATTCGTAGTGATCCTTCCATTTGTTTTATCCTATCACTTTCGATTTTCCAAGAAGACAAAAAAGTTTGGGCAATAAAGAAACTTTAACTTCTAACCCCGTTATATAAACCATAAGCCATTCCCCTTAGAAAACAATCATCTCACAAAAAGCTAGCTATCTAATTCTATAAATACAAAAAATGGCGGGCTACAACCTGGAAGCTATCGAAGCGGCACCATTAAAGGACGATCTGGATATAGTGATCCCAACCATAAGGACCCTTGACTTTCTAGAACAATGGAGGCCATTTCTTAAGCATTACCATTTGATCATTGTCCAAGATGGAGACCCTTCAATCAAGATCCGAGTTCCCGAGGGTTATGACTACGAGCTCTACAACCGAAACGATATCAACAGGATACTTGGTCCTAGAGCTAATTGTATCTCCTACAAGGATGGTGGGTGTCGTTGCTTCGGCTTCATGGTTTCCAAAAAGAAGTATATCTACACCATTGATGATGATTGCTTTGTAAGTCTATTTTGCTTTCCACTCCTTGATTTTGATCATATATTTTATAAGCATAGTCTTCTAAGTCCATTATCTTTTTGATAAAAACAGGTGGCAAAGGATCCAAGTGGGAAAGAGATCAATGTGATAGCTCAACACATAAGAAACCTTGAGACACCTTCAACACCACACTACTTCAACACTCTCTATGACCCTTTTAGAGATGGGACTGACTTTGTGAGAGGATATCCTTTCAGTTTAAGGGAAGGTGTTACGACCGCCATCTCTCATGGCCTATGGCTCAACATCCCTGATTACGATGCCCCGACCCAACTCGTGAAGCCACGTGAACGCAACATCAGGTCATATATCATATAGAAATCAAGATCCTTGCTTTTTACTAGTATTGGTAGTTGGTAATAGCTATTCCGTATGTCCTTTGGTTTGATTTTGTTTTTTGTTTGCGGTTTTGGGTTTTCCGGTTTTGAGCAGTATTGTATAACAGAATTAGAACCTTCCGTTTAGTTTTCGTTTTTTTGGTTCGGATCGGTTCGATCGGTTTCAGTTTTTTGTATAGTTAACACTAGGGGAGGGCAAAAAAACCGAACCGAACTTCAACTGAACCGAACCAAATCATATTCTATACATAACCCAATCGGTTGAAGTTTTTCTCAACCCGAACCGATAACACAATGTGCTTTTGTTAATTAATTAATTAATAATATTAAAATATAAATTTATATTAATGCTATAAACCTATAATGGCTCATATAATAGATGAATAAATATTGACTTGTATAATTAACTTATATTTAAATTATTGACTTGTTGCATGTTCATTTTGGTGGCATAGGAGAGACGAAGCTAGGGATTTTTTTTTTTTTTTTTTTTTTTTTTTTGATTAAGTGGGATAGTTTCATTTTGGTTTTAGACTTTTAGGGAATGATTTTTTTATGGCTTCGTATGATTCTTGTTTTATAAGTTGATTTTTTAAAAACCAAATTAAAACCAAACCAAATTTCCACCGAACTAAACCAAACCGAACTAAACCCAAACCGAACACAAACCGAATCAAACTTATTTCGGTTGAGTTCGGTTAGAGTTTTATTCAACCCGAATCAACCGAACTGAACCGAACCCGAAATTGAACTGAAATGCCCACCCCTTGTTAACACATATTTGCTATGTATTTTTTCTTTTAAATAACTATTAATTATCAGAATATTTAGGTTTATTCGGTTCAGTTTGTTTATCAAGAAATATTATTACAATTCAATGTTAAATAAACTTTTTGGTTCGGTTAGGTTTGGTTTTTATGTCCTATGATGTATTTTATAAGTTGCCAAGTTGGATATAAACTCTACACTAGCCCTTGCAGATATGTTGATGCTGTGATGACAATACCAAAAGGAGTATTATACCCAATGTGTGGCATGAATCTTGCTTTCAACAGAGAGCTTATTGGACCGGCTATGTACTTTGGGCTTATGGGTGAAGGCCAACCCATTTCCCGGTACGATGACATGTGGGCTGGTTGGGCAGCTAAAGTGGTGTGTGACCACTTGGGGTTTGGGGTCAAAACCGGTCTGCCATATGTGTGGCACAGCAAAGCTAGTAACCCTTTCGTGAACCTAAAGAAAGAGCACAAGGGGCTACATTGGCAAGAAGATATGGTTCCTTTCTTCCAAAACCTTCGTCTCTCCAAAGAATCTGACACTGCCAGTAAATGCTATATGGAGTTGTCCAAGATGACAAAGGAGAAGCTTACTACAGTGGATCCTTATTTTGAGAAATTGGCAGATGCAATGGTGGCTTGGATCGAGGCGTGGGAGGAGCTTAACCCGCCGGTTGTTGATGGAAAGAATTAAGAAAGGACATGGCAAAGATGTCAAGGCCAAGTGATGGAGATAATGCTGCATGAATAAGTATGTTGTGAGTATATATATTGTATGGTCTTTTATTTATTTTGTTTCTTTTTAGAAGTGTGGTCCGTCCAATAATGTAATACTTTGCGTGATTGTTGGCGTATAATATACTTTGCTCATATTTCCAAATTTATATTTCTCATATCAAATATAGATACTGTTGATATTTTAGCGAATCAAAACTAGAAAAAAAATCGTATAGAAAAACGTATCGAGGGTGGAAGTTAGGGTTGTTAATTTAATCACAAACACGCGGGTCCCGTGGATTTTGACCCGCCGCAGGGCTGGTGCGAGTCAAAAAAATTCACATAGTAAAAAGTGGGGCGGATGCGGGTCAACTTAGTAAAATGCGGGTTTTTGCGGGTACCCGCATGTCTTTTTTTTGTTTTCTTAACAAATTATATATATTTATGTAGTTATTAGAACTAAAAATTTAAAATATTATATAATATATATAAATTAATTAATACATTTTGAATTTTAAAAATTTATTTTGGTATATATGTTTTGTATTTATTATTATTTATTTTTTTTGGCAAACATTATTTATTATTATTAACTATATATATATTTTTCGCTAGGTTCTTTTTTTATTAATATACATGCGGGTCACTCGTGGATACCCGCAAATTTAAGCGGGGCGGGTTAGCTTATTTTGTTAATAAATATGGATTTAATCCATGTTAATCCAAAACTCGATTCCAATAAGATTAATAAAAAGAACTTTCCTAAATTTATTAGACCGGTTATATTCACATGCTCACTTAAAAAAAAAGTTCTACTAACAATTTATATCAGATTTTAAGTCACCTTAAAAACAACAAATTTAATATATAAAGAGTGAGTGTGTCCTACAAGGGAATCACACATATGCATCCACTATTTTGACACATTATCCTTAAAATGGAAAAATAAAAATAAAAATTCTCATTAACCCATAGTCAGGCCTGGGCGTTCGAGGACCCGTTCGGATTCGGATCGGGTTTTTTGGGTTTTTGGGTTTAGGCTTAGAAGTCCCGTTCGGGTATTTTAAACCATTGGGTCGGGTTTGGTTCAGTACTAATCGGGTTCGGTTATAACAGAAATAACTATGGTTTTGGGTAAATTTGGGTATCTTCGAGTATTTTTACCCATACTATGATCAAAACCCATAATAGTTCAAATAAGTCCCCGTAATTCAACAAACGTTTACAAGTCCCAAATTGCAAACACAAACAAGAAACCTAGAAATAAAATCCATAAATTCCAAAACATATTGTTAAAGTCTTAAAGAGATAGAGTAAAATAAAACAAAAGCATTCCAAAGTTTATGTGATATAAAACAAAAACTCATATCAGAAATAACCAAAAAAATGAACAAACTATTGACTATATATTGCCAAAGATGCAACGAACCTTGTAGCCGAGAGTACAAACTACTTGTTAAACCACTACTTTTCTTGCAGTTTGGGTTTCGGGTTTTGGTTCGCGGGTCGGGTATTACCCAAAACCCAAAGTACATAGACACTAAGATCCATTCGGGTATTTCTCTAGTTCAGATCGGGTTCGGAACCGGGTTTTTTGGGCCGGGTTCGGGTTCGGTTAAAACGCCAAACCCTAGTCACTCTATATTAAATTTCCTTTCAAATCCCTAGAAACATAAATATTTCTCCGAGTATCAAAGCGACAACAAACTATCTTGACCAGTTGAATAGTGTCTTGCAACTTGAACGACGAAAGAAATTTTTGGCATTCCATTTCTATTTCAAGAAACCAAAAAATATTCATAATAGAAGATAAGGGAGAAGCAGAGGGATTTTGAGATTTTTCAATATCTCACTCTCTATATGGTTCTGGCTCCCCTTGGGTTCAAAACTGTGAAATGACTATGGCGAGTTTGTATAAGTGGTCTTTTTACTTCCCTCCAGCGATAGATTTTTTCTGCTAAAGGCAAGAACGATTTTTGTTATACTGTTTGATAAAGCTTCACTGGTGGAGAAAAAGAAAATGGATTTACGTTCTATTTATCCCTGAGAACTTCAATATAATAACACATCCCTACAAAGTTTAACCCTAGTTCTATTTTCCCACCATTTGAAAGTTTGAATCCTATTTCCCCACAAAATCAAAGTTAAAAACTTATTTCCCCACATATATCGGTTTTATCGGTTTACGATCTAAATCCGACCTAAACCTAATCTAACAAAATAAAAAATCCAAACCAAATCAAACCCAGACCCGACCCCCAAAAAAAAACACTGAGTCTGACCCGACCCAGTCTTCTTCCTCTTCGTCTCATCCTCACCAATTTTATTTTTATTTTTTTTTAATTGAATCTTCTTCATCTTAACTTCTTCTTCTTCTGACCCGACCCTATCTTCTTCTTCTTCGTTGTGATAAAATGCAATTGAAGATCTCTTCAAATAAAGTTAAGTTGTGATTAAATCCAATTGAATATCGCGAGAGGAACTGATATGCTTGGTTTTTACCGTTTTCTAACACTTGTTTTGGTGTTTCTTTTGAGTATTTTATCGAGTCAAAGTCCGTTTTAGAATCTTTTAGTCGTTTATTTAGTTATCTCAGGTAAAAATGCGTTTAAGGAAGAAATTGGAGTTACGTGGGCAAAAACGCATGGAACAGTACGAAAAAGAGCAGAATCGATCGATGCAAGGAGTGCATCGATCGATGCAACATGCTCAGAAAGTTCACAATCGATCGATACACAATTGAAGCCGATCGATGCATCACCCTCCGAAGAGCCAGAATCGATCGATGCAGGGAGTTCATCGATCGATGGAGTATGACCAGAAAGTCCAAAATCGATCGATGCAAGTCGGCGAGAAGGAAAATGAAATTTCTGATTTTCCTGTTTTGCCCCGGAAACTGCATATTTTGACCTAATTTGCCCAGAACCCTATATATATTTTATTCTCAACCACTTTTTAGGCTATCTCTCTTTTTACTGCTCTCTATTCTATTGAGACTTTTGGCGATTGATATTATAAGTTTGAATAATAATCTCTGCATCTATTGAGAAGAATTCTAAATCCTTTACTCTCTTTAATTATTATTATGAGTTTCTCTCTATCTCTTTGCTTGCTCTCTGTTGTCATGTCTGAGTAGTTTCATAATTAGGTTTAGGGTCTCAACGGGATCCATGAATCATTGAATTAGACATAGATAGGGATTTATCTTTTGTGCTTTTCGCTTATTGTTGTGTTTATTGCTTAGGCTAAGTTGACCGCTTTGCCTCTGAACTAGGGTTTAATCTATACCACAAAAGTATCGTAGGTTGCTAGAAAGAACATAAGCGAGCGAATTGTCCTTAGCCAACGGAAGTTGATGTTAAGGCGATTCGTGAACATATTGAACCTATTCATTAATGCTAGTCTAGAACTCTTGGTTCAACGGAAGTTAGGATTTTAGGTTGCTAGATTTAGTAACCAATGCCACAAAAGTGGATTTGTTAGATATTTATGTTTGAGTTTGAAACTTGAGTTTAATCGTTCCCTGAAAAGTTGTTTGATTCATGATCTCTGGATTCCCACGAAGAAACCCTCGACCTAACGTTTTTCTCTTATTAAATTTACACCGCTTTTAGTTATTTTCATTACTTTGCAAATCAAACCTTATTATCATCTTAGCTTAATTTCATCTTGTAAGAATCGTAGTGTAACTTTGGTCTCTGTGGATTCGATCCTAAAGTACTACATTGACATACTGTTATGATTGCAGTAGTGTGCACTTTAGTTATTAATTGACTACGTGGTAAAACACCTAAATCAGGAACCAACTTTTCTCCTTGCGGCAGCGAAGAAGATGATTGAGGGCTGTTCGGTTTCTCTGGCGAGTAGGCGGCGGTGCGTGTGATAACCGTGTATTTTACCACTTTAAGTCTCATGTTTTCTTTCGTTTTTCTTGTGTTTCGTATAGTTTCTAATATATATATATGTTGCATTTAGGTCCAAATCGAGTCACATTGCATTTAGGACGTCCTAGGTCGTTTTTGTGTTCTTTTTGGCTTGTTAAAACCTTTTTCAGGTGTTCGGGACTGATTTGGATGAGCGCGGACGGAAGGAAACCGCAAAGATTGAAGAAAGAACGTGAGGACCGGAATTTACACAACCGATCGGTTATAACCGATCGCTGAAAGCGATTCCACGACAAAAATCATGCTCGATCGGTTACATAACCGATCGCCATAACCGATCAACATTGCCTCCGGATTTTTGATACAAGACTTTTTAGTCTCTTAAGAGGTATCAATACCCTCTAAACGATGTAGTATAAGAGGTTATCAATCCATAATTGGGATTTATCCTAATCACTAAGAATGCAAAGAATATATGTAAGTTAAGCTAATCAAAGGGGGTTTTGTGATTAAGTATCCAAATTAAGCAATAAAACAACTAAGCAAGATGTAATCCAAATAATAAAAGCGGAACAAGAGATAAGGTTAATGATATAGGATGATCCAAGTTCAACTAGTGGTGTTCATTTACTCAAGAAGCTAATTCCTAGGTAATAGATCTCTAATCTAGATTAGTTCTCTTTCAAGCAACTAATCACTATGCTAATTATCAAACCCATTAGCAAATCATCATTTGTGGATTATCAATTAGCAAGCATTAAGAATCATAACAAGATCAACCAAAGATATACCCTAAACAACTAATGTCTTAGGTTAGGAACATAAATCTCTTGTCTAGTTTGGTCTTGGCATTTCATCAAACACTTGGTGTTCATGAAATGCCTTATGATCTAGACCCACTCTTTCAAGCTAGATCTAGCATTAGGGACTCTAGACAAGAAGGAATATAAGATTATCTAATCCTAAACACCACTAATCAAACCCTAGATCCTCCTAATCTACATCATCTCAAGATCCTTAAGACTACTCACTAATCATCATGGGTTTAACAAATCCAAGGAAACAAGTGTTAAAACTCATGATCAAGATGATTGAATGATTAGAAAGTAGAAGATAGATGGATTCAATCAAGAAAACAATACTCAAATTGCATAAATAAAAAAGATCAATCTCTTACAAATCACTCTTAGAGAGGGTTTTTGCTTAGAAAAAGACTTAGCCCTCACAAATTAGGTTTTTGGGCTTAAATAGTGAATAGTGACGAACCGGGTCGACCCGGGACAAACCGGGTACCGACCCGGTTTAAGTGGATAAAAACGTATGGTATCGATCGATACCGAGGACACACCTCGGTATCACTGCTCGGTATCGATCGATACCGAGGACACACCTCGGTATCACTGCTCGGTTGAGCCTGGGTTTTTACACCGATGAGCCAATACCGAGCAGTAGCCTCGGTATCGGGGCTTGTTTGGCTTTGGTCTTCACGGTGTCGATCGATACTCGGTATCACTCCTGGTATCGATCGATGCTTCTTCAGTGGATACCGAGGTCACTCCTCGGTATCACTGCTCGGTTCCAAGGACTTTTCCCCCGGGTTCTCCCTGTGGCGATACCGAGCTATGACACCGAGCAGTGGCATCGGTGTGATCCCTTGAAGTACCGATGTCACTCCTCGGTGTCGATCGATACTAGGTGTTACTCCTGGTATCGATCGATGCTCGGTGTGGTTTCTGCCTCCTTTCCTCGGGTGACGGATTCTCCTCGTTTAACACCTAAAAAAGACTCCAAAACATGCAAGACACTCTAGGACCTAGTATGAGAACCCTAAAGCTCTAAATGAGACAAAACAAGTATGATATGCAATGAAGATCCAAGTAAATGATCTTAAATCTATATGAAATGCGTTCTAAATACATGTAGAATATGCACATATCAATTTTCAGCTTGATTTTGGGAACCAACCACTTTTGTAATATATTTTTCAACACTTCTTCTCTTTCTTATTAACTCTAGGGACGAAAATATCATGATTATCTGTTTGGAACTTACCGTTTGAAGTGATGTGCGATGCAAGTGACTACGCTGTCGGAGTTGTACTGGGACAAAAGAAGGATAAAAAGCTCCATGTCATCTATTACGCGAGTCGGACTCTAGACGATGCTCAAGTAAAATATGCAACAACGGAGAAGGAACTCTTGGCGATTGTCTATTCCTTCGAGATGTTTCGATCTTATTTGGTGGGTTCGAAAGTCATTGTGCACACTGACCATGCTGCATTAAGATATATGTTGGCTAAGAAAGACGCCAAACCGAGATTGTTGAGGTGGATTCTTCTCCTACAAGAGTTCGACCTTGAGATCAAAGACAAAAAGTGGATTGAGAATGGAGTTGCTGATCATTTGTCGAGAATGAGAAACGAGGAAACAATTCCCATCGATGACTCATTACCCGAAGAACAAGTGAACTTGATTCGAGTTTTGCACGTGGCGGATTCTCTGATGAAAGAAATTCTGTCGACGAACGCCATGGAGGATAGCTCGCCTTGGTATGCAGATTTCGCCAACTTCTTGACAATCGAGAAAGAACCACCAAATCTCCAAGGGTACTCAAAGAAAAAGTTTTACAAAGATGTCAGACATTACTTTTGGGACGAGCCATATCTCTATAGGCGTTGCAACGATGGGCTCTATAGGAGGTGCATTTCAGAAGAGGAGACTTCCGGAGTTCTGTTTTGTTGTCACGGATCGGATTATGGAGGATATTTTGCAACATTCAAGACGGTCCAAAAAGCTCTACAAACGGGATTCTGGTGGCCTACAATGTTCAAGGATGCTTATGATTTCATATCTAAATGTGATGCATGCCAGAAGAAGGGCAACATAAGTAAGAGGAACGAGATGCCTCAAAACCCGATCCTCGAAGTGGAAGTGTTTGATGTATGGGGCATAGATTTCATGGGACCATTCCCGTCCTCGTATGGCAACCAATACATCCTTGTAGCGGTTGACTATGTATCAAAATGGGTGGAAGCCATAGCGAGTCCATCAAATGATGCTAAGGTCGTGGTGAAGATGTTTAAAAGCATCATATTTCCAAGATTCGGAGTTCCACGTGTGGTCATAAGCGATGGCGGAAGCCACTTCATCAACAAAGTATTCGAGGGACTTTTGAAGAGACATGGCGTTAAGCATAAGGTAGCTACACCTTATCATCCCCAAACATCTGGCCAAGTTGAGGTATCAAACCGTCAAATAAAGGCAATTCTGGAGAAAACAGTGGGAAAAACGAGGAAAGATTGGTCCACCAAGCTAGACGACGCTCTATGGGCGTATCGAACGGCTTACAAAACTCCGATTAGAACAACTCCGTTTAACTTGATTTACGGGAAATCTTGCCACCTTCCTATGGAGATGGAATACAAGGCGTTGTGGGCAACCAAACTACTCAACTTTGACATCAAAACTGCCTCCGAGAAGCGTTTGGTACAGTTGGAGGAGCTTGAGGAAGTCCGACAAGGAGCTTATGAGAGCTCGAGGATTTATAAGGAACGGACGAAGACCTTCCACGACAAAAAAATCCTGAAGAGAGAATTTAAAACCGGGGACCAAGTCCTACTTTTAAACTCAAGGTTGAGGTTGTTTCCCGGGAAATTGAAATCGAGATGGTCGGGACCGTTTACGATCAAAGAAGTGCACCCCTACGGAACGATAGAACTGTGCAACAATTCCGGGGAAGACTTTACGGTGAATGGACATCATTGCAAGCCATACTTGGCAGACGTTATGATCGAGGAACAAGCCACAATTCCTCTTTCTGACCCCCAAAACGCATGAGGCGTCAACAAAGTCAAGCCTAGCGACTTAAAACAAGCGCACTTGGGAGGCAATCCCATGTTATCCTTTGTTAATATGTTTATACGTGTGATTTAAGTTTGAANTTCAGGGGATACCGAGGTCACTCCTCGGTATCATAGCTCCGTATTAAGGCCATTTCCCCCGGGATTCCTCCTGTGGCAATGCCGAGCTGTGGCACCGAGCAGTGGGATCGGTACTGCCACTCGGTGTCGATCGATACCCTCGGTATCGATCGATGCTGCTTGAGTTGATACCGAGGTCACTCCTCGGTATCATTGCTCCGTGTTAAAGCCATTTCCCCCGGGATTCCTCCTGTGGCAATGCCGAGCTGTGGTACCGAGCAGGAGCATCGGTACTGCCACTAGGTGTCGATCGATACCCTCGGTATCGATCGATGCTCAGCGTGATCTCTGTCTCCTTTCCTCGGGTGACGAATCTCCTCGTTTAACACCTGAAAATGACTCCAAAACATGCAATAACTCACTAAGACCTAATGCAAATGTCCTAAACTCTAAATGAGACCTAAATGCAAGATAAGACCGTGATTATGCATGTAATCTACACAAACTATAAGTGAAATGCATGCTAAAACAATGCAATATATGAGTATATCAGGACCAAGTCCTACTTTTAAACTCAAGGTTGAGGTTGTTTCCCGGGAAATTGAAATCGAGATGGTCGGGACCGTTTACGATCAAAGAAGTGCACCCCTACTGAACGATAGAACTGTGCAACAATTCCGGGGAAGACTTTACGGTGAATGGACATCATTGCAAGCCATACTTGGCAGACGTTATGATCGAGGAACAAGCCACAATTCCTCTTTCTGACCCCCAAAACGCATGAGGCGTCAACAAAGTCAAGCCTAGCGACTTAAAACAAGCGCACTTGGGAGGCAATCCCATGTTATCCTTTGTTAATATGTTTATACGTGTGATTTAAGTTTGAATTTATCTTTGTTTTTGTGTGTTTTCAGTGTTACAAGACGTCGGGATTCGCAGGTAAATGTCCGGAATCAAAGCAGAAAAATTACAAAACTGGACAAGCTGGATCGGTTACCATGATCGGTTATAACCGATCAGAATTTGATGTGATCGGTTTTTCCGATCGGTCACAAATATGCGACCTGTTACGATGAAAAAATCGGTCCCAGAAATCGGTTACTGCGATCGGTTATAACCGATCAAAATCTTCTTCGATCGGTTTCATCGATCGGTTATAACCGATCGCGAGCCCAGTCAAAGGAATGCTAAAGCTCTTCATCTCCACAACTCCAAGGTACCTCACTTAACACCTTGTACATACTTTTTGATTTTTATTTTTACTCTTCTTTGGACTCGTTTCACACCGAGACGGTGTGAATTAAGTCCGGGGGAGAGGTCTTTGTCATTTAACGTCGTTTTCTTTGTCTTGTTTTATATTTTTGAGTCTTGCATTGTACATATTCTATTGCATAGAAAAACCAAAAAAATCGAAAATTTTCAAAAATCTAAAAAGAATCATGTAGTTTGCATAGTTCCATCTCCAATTTAGGATTGAGTCTAGAAGTATTTAGGATGCATTCATATGCATAGGGGACAATGATTAAACACTTGAACTTTGAAAACGTTGCCCTTGCTAAACATGTTATGATGCTTGAACCGCTTTGAAAATTTGGAAAATCCATGCTTTGATCTCTTGGCTTGAATGTCTTTTATTAGGATGAAGCTCGTTGTAATTTGATTCCAACTCTATTTATTTGAACCTAATTTGAACATTAATTGTCTCGCTTAGGGGTTCGAAATGCATTCTCATGGTCTTAATCTATATACTCGAATTTTCTTATCCACTTTACCACTCTTGTGCTAATTCAAGTAGCTATCTTCATCTTTAGGATAGTTCCCCACCTCATCACCTAAGCCAATTGTTTCAAACCCATGTTATTTGTGAATGAGGCCTTTTTCTTGAAAATGCATACAATTGAAAAATCTTGAAAGAGAAAGGAACGACAAAGCTTATCTTCCTTAGATAAATGACTTGGGAGTTGGGAAATAGAACGGTTAAGATAAGCTATATTGAATGGTGAGTGAAATGAGGGAGATGGTGAGCGAAAATCGGGTGTAGGCTAAAGAAATAGCCTAAGGTGTGAAAAGAAAAAGAAAAGAAAACGAGAAACTCTATGAAAAGATCGTATATTTAAAGTTGTCTAATCTCTCAATAAAATAAAAAAAATAAAAGTTTAGACTAAGAAGAGAAATTCCCCTAGAGTGTTAACAAAAGAAAAGAAATGAGGTTGTGAACAATGTGTATATCTAGCCAAAAAGGCTACGGGTTTTATTTACGGGATAAGAGATTTCGAGGCAATGAACTTGAGACGAGAGATTAGGAAGCTAGGATAGGATGGAAGATAATCTTTGATACATCCTTCCTTTCTTTTTCGAATTGCCATGCATTACGTTTTTGTGAGAGAAAGTCACCCGGAAAATTTGAACCTCCTCGTACATTGCTTTCTAGCCTTTCTCACCAAAACCAATTGAGAATGTATTAGATTCCCTTATGTGAGACCGCACTTGAAAAGATTTAATTGAATGTTAAAGAGTTGATTGATATGAATACTTGTGGATTCTAAAGTCTTAGGCGCTAGAGCAAAAGATTCAAGTTGCGATAGGTATGGAGAAGTTCGTGAGAGTAGAAGCGATTTTAGCGTTATGACATTTTTACCTAAGGACATTGAGTTGAAAGTTTCATGTGTTTCCTTTTGGATATGAGTCCCCACCTTCAAACCTCTCTTCTTGGCTTACTTTGCTTTATTCGCTTGAGGACAAGCAAAAGGTAAGTCCGGGGGAGTTGATAACCGTGTATTTTACCACTTTAAGTCTCATGTTTTCTTTCGTTTTCCTTGTGTTTCGTATAGTTTCTAATATATATATGTTGCATTTAGGTCCAAATCGAGTCACATTGCATTTAGGACGTCCTAGGTCGTTTTTGTGTTCTTTTTGGCTTGTTAAAGCCTTTTTCAAGTGTTCGAGACTGATTTGGATGAGCGCGGACGGAAGGAAACCCCAAAGATTGAAGAAGGAACGTGAGGACCGGAATTTACACAACCGATCGGTTATAACCGATCGCTGAAAGCGATTCCACGACAAAAATCATGCTCGATCGGTTACTAACCGATCGATAAAACCGATGGCAGAAAAAATACACAGGCGATCGGTCATAACCGATCGCCATAACCAATCAACATTGCCTCCGGATTTTCAGCTTGATTTTGGGAACCAACCACTTTTGTAATATATTTTTCAACACTTCTTCTCTTTCTTATTAACTCTAGGGACGAAAATATCATGATTGTCTGCTTCTTTGCACTGTTTTAAGCCAACTACTTCTCCCTTCGCCTCTCTTGTTTTTGTATGAAAGATTCAAGATCCACAACATTCTAGTGAAGATTTTCTTAAACTCTTTCCATCAATCTTCTTATTTTTGCTATGTCTTGCTTTTGTTCGGTTTTGTTTTGTGTTTTAACTATGTGTGAGTAGTTTATTTATGGATTGTGGGAATGCTTGATTTAGAGGAATAGATGATGATCTTTTGATGTTTAGAGCAAGATTATAGAAGTTCTCATGTTTAGAAGTGGTCTTAAAGCTAGGATTGAACTAGCTACTCAATTTCTAGAACATGGACAGATTACACTTGAGAGAGGTTTGGTAACTGTCTAGAAGATTTCTATTCATGTTTTTGATGCTTAGCAAGATGAGAATCATGACTAAGCATCATTAATTGGCTTAAAAGAATTTACGTTTTATGCTTGTTGATAAATCGGTAGCAATTGAGAGATTAGCTAATTTGAATTATCAATGAAGGGTTTAACATCATGAGAGTGGGTTAAGCTATTGGTATGTGTTTCTTGCCATAGAATAAGCTCAATGAGTGATTAGGAACATCATAATAAAATCATCGAATACTCGAAATCGCATACCATATCCTACGATTCATATTTTATCTTCTTGAGTAAATCGAGTTTAGTGTCTTGTTGTCTTTGAATTTGTGTCTTTAAAACTATCTTTGATCATTTCTAGTGTCCTGTATTTTTCTTATTCTCTGTTTCTCTTCTTTACTTTTAGTTTTATCGTAATTAGTTCTTTAGACAAAAAACCAAAAAACGTTTAGCTTAGCTTGATTAGTTTCTTGTATTCTTATTGTGTTGTTTTTATTTCCCTGTGGATTCGATCCCAAAGTGCTGCAATGGCATGCCATTAGATTGAGGCATTGTGCACAGTGGGTAATTGTGAGGACCGTTAAAAGTCTAGTTATCAGCGTGCAGCGAAAATCCACGCCCGATTTTGGTTTTGCCGCCGTGACTCCGCCGCCTTGGGCAAAGGCTTGAGCCATCGTCCTCCTCCTCAATGACGCGAATCGAAGTCTCTCGAAGTTAACGCCTCGCCAGAGTTTGGAATCGGCATATATCTATGGAATCATTGAATTTGCGGCGGACGTAATCGAGAGATGGAACACCGAGACCTCCTCTTTCGCCAAAGTCACTTCTATGTTCTACGAGAACAAACCAGAAGCCATGGTGTTCTGAGGAAGCGGCAGTCGGTGACTTCGTGAAGCTATAAACCGACACGCTGAGTCAACTTAACGAGTCGATATCGGAGATCAAGATGGGGAAGAAGAATGGAGGGGATTGGTTGACAAAGGAGGTCGTCGGGGATGTCAAGACGTGGATTAGCGCCGCCATGACTGACAGTGAGACTTGCTCCGATGGGCTTGAAGAAATGGGAACGACGGTGGGAAACGAGATCAAGAAAGAGATGGTGGCGGCGAATCAGATGATGAGCATTAGCTTGGCCATTGTTATTCAAATGAAGAAGCTTCTGTTGATTTTTCACTAAAACCAAAACACACAAAATCAAAAGGTTGGATCTTTTTTGTTGTTGTTCTTCTTCTTCTATGTTTGTCAATTTCGAATTCACAAGTGTGTGTTTGAATGTCTTATATTCTCACCCTTTTTTTTTCTTGCTCTGTAATTAATGACTATATTGATTTATTTTTGGTATGTAATTTGATAAGAGGGCTGTATCGCCAAATTCGATCGAGTGAAGGATCTCCAGAAGATGATGGATCTGCTGGTGAGTTTGGTTTCGGGTGTGAGTTAGTTGGTTTCGGGTGGGGATTAAACAAGGAACCGGGTTGTAATCGGGTTTAGTTCATTGATTTTGTTTGTAATTGGTTTTCTTTCGGTTTATATTTAATTGGTATACAGTAAATCAAGTCAAATCGTAGTCCGTGGGGAAATATGTTTTTAACTTTGATTTCGTGGGGAAATAGATTTTTAACTTTGATTTCATGGGGAAATAGGATTCGAACTTTTAAATGGTAGGGAAATAGAACTAGGATTAAACTTCGTGGAGATGTGTTCTTATGGGGAAATAGAACGTCAACCCAAAGAAAATTGGTAATAGCTTTAACTATTGTGGTTTTTGGACTTATCGTCGTGTCGTATTTTTTTTGTCAGTGTCTTCAATATTTTTCTTTGCAATTTAAAAATGTCATGTCATTTTACAGCAAATCTTCAACAAAGCGTTTCCAATAAGCACTATAGAAGATGGTGAATACCACATCCAAGTAAAGATGATAGAAAATTCATTTGACTAATATTTGTGTTAAAAAATATATTTTGGAATGAATGGTTGATGTTTAAACTTGTAATTTGTCTATTGTTGGAAATATGAAGAGATCAAGACACACAAAAATAAAAAGGGTAAATAATGATAATGCAAAAGCACCGCCATAAGTGTCACATTGTTCTGTATTCGTCCTACCGCTAGCATCATGCATGTTTGTCAAGAAAGTATCTCAATTTTTTTAAAAAATTTCATATATTCAACTGTAATTAGAGAAAGTCAATCATCGGTCAACTGTGTGGGTTTCAAAATTTCGTGAAAATATTTTTGGGATTTGCAGTGAACTTTTGGGATCGAAGTCAAATGCCTATTTCTCTGTCTGACGTGCATCATATGATTGCGGTACGTAGTTGCAAATTATAGGGTTACAGTTAGATGGTTCGAATTACTGGCTTGTGGCACGTGAGTGGTTAAAGCCATGTTTTACGGCTGATACAAAGGAGAAATGAACAAAAACTTATAGCAGGTTATGAGATGGAAGAGATAAAGAGAGTCATTGAGATACTGACAAGTTATTGGCTTTTTTTTAGTTTTGTTTATTGTACAGAGTTATATAAATATTTTTCTAAAATTCGTATGAAGCAAGACAAGAAAAATGATTAATTTCTACTTGTATAGTTTTTAGTGGTTCCAATTAAGATCCGAGATTAACAGTTTTCTTTACTCACTAATATATGAAATTATAAAAATATATATATTAGAAAAATAAATTTGCGTGTACACGGAAGTATTCATCTAGTAGATTTGATAAGAAAGTGTTATGTTGGCCTCCCACATGCTTTTAAACCTTGAATATGAATTTATGCTATTAGGATTAATGTTGAAATTTATAAAATTGTTCCGATGATGTTTAGAGATTTTTCAAAAAAAAATATGTGTGATTGGTTATAGATCAAATTAGACTTGATTAAGAAAATTAGGAAAGAAAACTAATTTGTGTGGCTGAAATGGAAGATTCCATTTGATCTAATGATGACTGGGGTATGTGTCATTACTTAAGTGAGAGGTTAGATATAAGGGTTTGCATTAAATTAGACTAAGGGAGGTGTATTCAATATTATATTTAGGAAGATTTAGAAATATTTAAGTTTTAGTGAGTTTTTAGATAATTTGAGTGAATTAGGTAAGTTGCTATGATTTGTTTTTAAAATTCTATGAAATCTCACATAAACCCATGAGATTTGGATTTTTTTGTTCACTAAGAAAATCCACAAAAACATTTTCAAATCACTAAAAGTCTCATAAAATCCACTACTTAAAATATTTCTAATAACATTAGATTTGAAGGTTCATTTATAAATCACTAGTTCAATAACATGAAATTTTAAAAGATTTTTTAAAATATTTTAATACATATCACTCCAAATACTTGATTGAATAACATATAATTTGTTATTTTAATACAAATCACTCCAAATGCTTGATTGAATACATCCCCTAAGTATATATAAAAGAAAGTTAGTAAACAAGTAATTATTTTATGGGTTGGCCGCCTAAAACTCCCCTCACTCATAGAATCCTAACTATTCCCCCCCCCCAACTATATACCTCCTTATTAACTCCCCCAAACTTATAATTTTGAACTCTAAACCACATAATCTATTTTATTCTCCTTAATTCCACCTCTCTAATCAAAATCATAAAATCGAGTTTAAGTAAACGAAATCG
The DNA here is from genome assembly GCA_002933935.1 of Eutrema yunnanense. Classification (NCBI taxonomy): domain Eukaryota; kingdom Viridiplantae; phylum Streptophyta; class Magnoliopsida; order Brassicales; family Brassicaceae; genus Eutrema; species Eutrema yunnanense. The sequence goes on along the minus strand of PKML01028811.1, from coordinate 232,478 downwards.
CGTTTAATAAACAATGATTGCCTATAAAAAAAAAAAAACTCGATCCAACTTGAAAAAACCTGACCCATTTTTGAAAGAAAAAAAAACAGACCCGGCTTGAGCCATGTTTCACGACAAATAATTGGGAAAAACTTGATTTTGAGTTTCACGACAACTTTCTCTTCTACCATTGTGTCAATTCGGTCCGATCAAAATCAGAGAAGCACAAATTCGGTATCAATGAGATATTTTATTCATAAAAACCAAGATTTCATACATAGATTCATGAAATTAGACAATCACACCCAAAATCCAAAAGAAGATAGCAAGAAAAACCACATGGTTATTCTTACTGTCGTGAAACTCAAATTTAATTTTCCCCAAACTCAAATCCAAACTCCAATCTCACGTCTTCTATCTCATTGATACCGAATTTGTGCTTCTCTGGTTTTGATCGGACCGAATTGACAGATATGTAGAAGACGAAGTTGTCGTGAAACTCAAAATCATGTTTTCCCCAATTATTTGTCTTGAAACATAACTTAAACCAAATATTTTGTTTTTCTTTCAAAAACGGGTCAGATTTTTTCAAGTCGGATCGGTTTTTTTTATTATGGGCAATCACTGTTTATTAAACGCGCTTTTGTTTACTTAAACTCGATTTTATGATTTTGATTATAGAGATGCAATTAAACAGAATAAAATAGATTAACTAGGTGGTTTAGAATTGAAAATTATAAGTTTAGGTGGATTAATAAAGAGGTAAATAATTTGGAGGGAAATAGTTAAGGTTCAATAAATGAAGGAGGTTTTAGGCCGTCAATCTTTATTTTATCCATTATGCATGGCATCCTTATGTCTTACCTCTCATAGACAGGTAGATGTTCTATATCAGTTTAAGAATATTTGTCTATGCTTCCATTCTGATTTTTGTTTTTGTTTTGTTCTTTGTCTCTAGCTGGGGACGTCAACCGAGTGATGAGGCTAACAACATAAATCCGGAACATGGTGATCAAGCTATGTGAAGAACCACATGATACGATATCAGTTAAATTACCAAATTAAAAATTCAAATGCTTCTAGCAACTCTATTTATATATCTCAAATTGCTTAAATATGGTAAAATGAATGCTTTAAAAGGATTGTCCAGACCGAACTACTACTGTTGGAGTTTTGGTTTTTTCCCTTGAGTCAGTAACTTCTTTATTTGTCTCCACTTCTTTCGATTTCACTGTTATCTTTTAGTACATTTTCTGGAGGAGATTTTCGTTATAAACATTTGCATTGTCAACAAGCCAAAACTTAAACATCAAAATGTTTAAGTATTAGACGATTTTTGTAGAGAGCTTTGTGTAGGATGTCACTTATTTTAAGTTTGATTTGCATGTTAACATTTTTGAAAATTTTGTTAAAATGTAACACTTTTTCTATTGTTCATAACAAATATTTCACCCCTTGTATAGTACGGCGTGTATGGTACACGTAAGTTCGTGTACGGTACACGATGTAAAATCATGGGGGTATAATCATCATTTCACGCAAAAAAAAAATTTTTTTTACCACTTTCAAAAAGTGACAAAAAACTAATGAAACTTAAAATAAAATAAGTGACATCCTACGCAATTATCTCATTTTTGTGTGGTGATATTTTTTTCCACGTATTTTGGTTATGTTAGGTAACAAAAATATTTGTTTTTTCCATTATAATTTTTGGTACTGTCAAAAAAAAAGAAGACTTAATTGGTTGTAGAGTCACTTATTCTAACTTTCATTAGCATGTTAGTACTTTTTAAATGTGTAGTAGAAAGTAACATTTTTTAAAAAAATCGTGTACCGTCCATTATCGTACACATCTCTTATTACTACATTGTGTACCGTCTATTATCGTACACTCCGTACTGTTTGAGGGCACTTTTGGGTTGAAAGTGCTACTTTCTACTAAGGTTTTAAAAAGTACTAACATGGTAATGAAAATTAGAATAAGTGACCGCCCATGCAAAAGACCAAAAAAAAGTACTAACATGCTAATGAAAATTATAATAAGTGATCGCCCATGCAAAAGACCAAAAAAAAAAAAAAAATCCCATCGATTTTGCGGGATTCAAATCCTAGAGTGGTTAATGGCTATTTGTCTCCAGGTAGTGACAAATAGTGATCAAATAACGGATTTTGAGTCAACCGTGAGTATTTCTATCAACGAGAATTTGTTTGGAAATGGCTTCCCTCAACGAAAATGATGATGTTCCCATGCTTCCAATTTCAGACTCATTATCTCGTACTAGGACTTGGAATCGTAGCGTTTCCCTCTCAACCCCTAATTCCTCCATTCACGGATATTCGACAACTCGAGGCGTGGTTTTAGGCTACACATGTCCTCTTCGAATCCATAGAAGACGACCTCCGTTAGTGAAAATGAGTGGTCCTCTTTCCTGTACTCGCAATCCTAAACCTCTCTTTTTGCATCATCCACCCAGATGCTATGCGTGATTTCTAATCCCGATAGGAATTGTATCGTGGAATCTTTCCAAGTCTTGGAAGTGTTTTTTGGTTTTTGCTAAGTTTTGGAGGTATTGGAAATGAAGGTATTTTACTAGTCAACCATCCGCTCAACTCGATCTCCTCCTTGTGCCTAAGTGCCTCAATTAATTGGTAACTTCCTTATCCGACTTCCGGTATGTTCAACCTCTTTAGTTATCTACACTAGTGAAAGTAATTGTTAACCCCTCATCACACATTTGACTTATACTAATAAGATTCGCTTTTAGCCCTTGAACCAGATAGAAATTCATAACATGAGGTAGATATGTATCACAAATTCTTCCTTTTCCTTGAATTACTATGTGACCCCTATCTCCAAATGTCACCTTCCCTCATTAGATTTTCTTGATATTTTGCAGGTTGCTTCGTGTACCTGTCATATGACTTGAGCAGCCACTGTCAAAATACCAAAAACATGTATCATCTGCTACGAATGCTACATTGCATCGAAATCCACGCCATATTTCTGAGCAACTGTATCACAGGTTCTAAAAGTCGGACGCGCCTAGGCGATTAAACGGCCGCTTAGGCACAAGTCGTTACTATCCCGCGATTTTAGCATAATCGGTTGAACAAATGGGAAACCCGATTTGAACGGAACAATTGCTGGAAAGCCACTTTTTTGTGAAGTTTGTTCTCAGATGCCATTTTCTAATAATTAATTTCATTTTGATTTTGTTTTAATACAAAAAATGAAGGAAATACTTTGTTTCTCCTCTTAGATCTACAATATTACCAACCCAACCACAATTTACCCACCCATCCCACCCAAATCCAAAGACCTGACCAAACCCATATATTTTATCCCCAAATAATTACATTATAAAAAAAAAAATCTCTGGCTTCTCTCTTCTCTCATCTGCGTCGTATTTTCACAAAAAAAAATCTCTGGCTTCTCTCTTCTCACCTTCTCTCCCGATCTATCGTCGTCGCATCTTCGAAATCGGCGACGACTCCTGCTTTTACAAACTCGTCGTCTGTTGTCATGTCCTCTTCCACGCAAGAATTCTCCTCGAAAACTCTGATTTTGGTCTAGAACGTGAGCTCGGCCCCGATCAAAGCCTCAATAGATCGATCTGATACCTACGCCGACGGATCCGGCTCACAGCGACGGCGAGATTACGAAACCAATCAGATCTACTTTAGAAACGACTTCGTTTTGGTCTCTCTATGACGACCTCTACACTGATACTCTATCCGCTCCTCCCGAAGATTCCGTCGAGAAAGAAGAAGAAATTGAAACAAGTGAGATCAGACCCGTATGCGGTCCTCCTCTAAGGAAACAACGGAAGACTTGCCGATCTCTATTATCTCATCTAGCTTACGGCGGTTGGAATCTCAGCCGAGAACAAGGCAACAAGCTCCTCGCGAGCAGGTTTAACGGTGATTGTCTCTACATTTGCAATTGGCATGGATGCATCCACGTCGAAGAAAAAACGAAACTACATGTTGTTCATAGGCGTTTTCAAGGATTTCAAAAGGTCTCGAGTGTGGAGAGCGATAAACGACGGTAATCAAAGTAAGGTTTCGGGGTTGAAATGCGCGTTTTGTTTAAGCAACGAGACTTGGGATCTACATTCGTCGTTTTGCTTGAGAAGTGTTTTTGGGTTTCACGATAATGAGCTTATGTCTGTGAGAATGGACATGTCTCTAGTGCTTGGACAACTTTACCTCTCTACATTTGAGAGATAATTAAAAAAAAAGTCTTTGATTCTTCTTCTCAAGTCTTTTCTGATAATATGTATCTTTACCAAATTGTCGTGAATTGTTTGATGTTTGTAGGAAATGTGATCATTCGTGTTTTGTTTCTGGTTAATGTTTTTGTCAAACAAATCTCCTTCGTTAGTTGACATTTTCCATTTTACAGGAGAGGCAAAAGGTAATATATGATGAACAGAAAAAAAAGACATGGAGGAGAAAGAAGAGTCGGTGACATTTAGCTATTTTACAGGATGTGTGAGATGTTTCAGTTGTGTTGGCCTTTTCTCATTTTGGATTTAGAAGAAATGTACATGATTCGCAGATTGGCTAAAGGGAAATTCAGGGTCTTGATGATGTATTTTGGTGTGAATACTAGTTTTTATATGATTTATTTATACTAGTTTGACAAACCAAATGATTTATTATATAAAATATTTCATTACAACGTTTGATTGTAAGTTTTATTATTATTAATTAGATAAATTTTTGTGTTTATTAAATTTTTGTTCTTATCAAAAGAAACCAGGCCATTTTTATTAATTTAAGTTTTCGGTACAACTGGATTTATTAGGTTCAACTGAGATCAAAATTAAACCATACAATTTGGTAAACTTATTATATTGTGTAAGTTATTCGGCACAACTGCATACAACTATTATAACTATATAAACTACAATTACAGTTAAAATAGATTAAAAATATGATTAATAATTTAAAAAAAAATATAGTAAAAAGTAAAAGAAAAAGGAGATTGCCAAAATTAAAAAAAAAATGAAACAATTGAGGAAAAAAATGAATATTTTAAATATTAAAAGTATTAAAATCATCCCCACGTGTGTTATAGTATACCTTTTTACGGCTAGATATTTATTAAAGTTGGTGTGGTTTAAGCATAGTTGTCCCCTAGATGTACAGTTGTACATCAAACATCATAGTTGTACTTTTCACGATATTTGTGTATTTTAAGTTGGACCTTAATATAAATTATTATGTTGTAGTTGTCCACGTGATTTCCCACAATTATGTACCATTTATAAGGTTTTCATAAGACAATTTGCCCAAAATCGTATTTTTCACCTCTTTTCCATCATAAGAGGTGAATATTAACAAAGTCTTTCTTATACTATAAGGAGTACTTCATGTGAGAACAAACATATGTATTAGAAAAATATTTAATTCGTTTTTATTGATTAATAATCGTTTCTTTATGTATTACGAATCATTTTTACACCTTAATTTACTATTTTTAATATTAGTTGGATATTATATTAATAATTTTGATTGTATAATTATTTTGTTCGTAGTTGTACTAGTTGAACCGGGTTGTACAAATCCGAGAAATACAACAACAAACATGTTCTTATTTGTACTTAGTTGAACCTGGTTGTAAAAATCCGAGAAATACTGATATATACATGTTCTTAGTGGTACTCACTACAACAAATAAGGTGTGTTGTATCATTTATTATATTTGTTTATATCATTTTTTGATTGATGCAAACGAATTTGCATCATTTATAAAACTGACTCTGGAAGTGGTGACTCTAATGTTTTGCATAACTTTTAAGGATTGATGTAACTACTTTCATCATATATAGTAATTGATGTTAATTTGTATCGCTTGTAATAAATGATGTTAACATTTGCCTCGATCAAAATAAATGATGTTAATATTTGTTTCGTTTATGAAAATTGATTTCAAATATTTATATCAGTTCTATTAATTGATGTAATAATACAAATAACTATATCATTTGTCAAGAATTGATGCTAAAATGAGACTAATATTATCCGTCCAATCAAATATCTGTTAGAATAATATTTTCCAAAATATTTTTATCAATTTTAATAATTGATATTTGAATTGTATCATTTGTAAATAATTGATACTAAAAATATTAGTTTTGAAATATCTTTTTTTTTTTATAAATGTAAATACTTTTTTTAAATGGCCTCATATGTATTTACTAATTAAAACTAATATGTACCAAGAATAATTGAGTGTTGAATGACATCAATTTGATTTAAGTACATATTAAAATTATTTTGGAAATATGAGTTTGTTTTATAGAGGAGTATTTTATCCTCTCTGATTTTTGTTTCCGATGTGGGACAAACAGGTTTTGAAGACAGATTTTTGTTAGTATCACTTTTTAATTGATACAAAATTTGTATCGCTTTATATAATTGATGCTAAAAATAATCAGTATATACATCATTTATTTAACTGATGTGAATTTTTGTTTTGTATCGATTTTTGTTAAGTGATACAATTTCGGATAAATTAGCATCAATTTTACTTAAATGATGTCAAATAAACCAGTAATAACATCAATCATATTAATTGATGTTAAACTACAAAAATTGTATCACTTGTTAATAAATAATTCTAATTAGTATCAATTATTGAACTGATACATTTTAATTGATGCTTTCCACACTTTTTGTTGTAGTGACTAGTTGAACCCGGTTGTACAAATCAGAGAAATACAGCAACATACATGTTCTTATTTGTACTTAGTTGAACATGGTTGTACAAATCCGAGAAATACTGATACAGACATGTTCTTAGTTGTACTAGTTGAACCCGGTTGTTCAAATCCGAAAAATACAACAACATACATGTTCATCGGCTCTTCATTGATATGCTCGTTATGTTGTTCTGATATTTCGCCAGCTCTGCAAATAGTAAGGATTCCAGCATTATCTGCATCATCAACTCTCTCATTTGAAGCCGGCTCCCTATAATTCTTACCAAATGAGCTTTCTCGCCCCGCTCTTGAAATTTGATCGACCCACTGACTTTTTTCCAAATTAGCATTCGATAACTTCACATGCATAACATATCGTCCTTTTTCATCCGATGTCGTCAGATAAACAAAAACGTCCTCATCATCTATAATATATGACTCTCTCGCAGCATTAGATACGCTATAACTCAATTTCAGCTTCCTCGGGGTTTCATCTAACGCAATCTTCCTGCATATTTTATCTACTAACATTGAATAAGTTATCTCTTCCATAGATGCGGTCTTAAACGATATAGCGTATACAAAATTTATTGAAACTCATTCCTGCTCTTCTGTATAGTACCCTCCATAGTCAAAATGAACGTTTGTGTGGCTCTTCCTCATCGCCTCCTAGAAATAAGATAAAAAAACACAAATTACGAATTACATAATTTGTCAAAGTTATTCTATTTGTTCCAGTTGTCCTAATATCTCTCAGTTATATACAATTTGAACCAGTTGTTGTACTATCTCTCAGTTATACCATTTGAACCAGATGTCCTACTATCTCTCAGTTATACCATTTGTTCCAATTGTCCTATGTCTGCAGATTTTCAGATTTGGGATCGATTCTAAATCAGGGTTTCCTCTAGATTTACCACCATTTAACAGCTAAATTCGATAAATAACCTATGGAAATAGCTATTCTTCCAATTAAACATGATTACAAACCAAATGTGCTACCAAAACAACCAAATTTAATTTCAAATCCCTAACTCTAACAAATCCCCAAATCCCCAAATCCCCTATCAATGAACTCACCAAACCCGATGGAGAAATGAGAAGAAACCGTCGACAACAAGAACGAATAATTCGCCGGAGGGGACGGCGGACGTGATTGAAGGACCTGGGTTTTAGCAACAATAGCGTCTCGGAGGAGGAGGAGCTCACGGAAGGGGGTGAGTCGCGATTTTTTTTTTTTTTTCTGGTTTTTTTTTTTTTTTTATTTAAACAAATATCATTAAGGGTAAATTTGGCATTGTACATGCTGGGTGGCATGGCAGAATTTTTTCTTTAAAAAAGTGGCATATGAGAACTTCCCTCGATTTGAACCAACTAATCGCCCGTCTAGAACAATAAAACCGACTAATCAACGGTTGAACCGTTCAAAATCTTACTGTTTGAATCAAATAAAAAATGGACAGATCCAAAATTGGGCTTCTTTTGGAGGCCAGTTTGTGGATTAAAATGAATAGCAAATACCATATTTATAAGGAAATCTCAGATTCTTCTTTTGTATTTCTTGTCGATGTGGGACTATTGTTTCTCATAGTTTTCACCTTTTACTTCTTACGTATATTTTTTTTTTTTTTTCCTTTTGGGTGTGTGCGGTTCGCTGGTTGGTTGGCTGGTTGCCATGCACAAATACCAACAAGCCACTTACAAGTTGCAATAAACACTTTCATTGTTTTTTTTATCTAACAAATATTCATGTATTATATATTGTTTATTTAATAATAATGAATCTAAAATTTAACTCTATAATTTTAGTGATGTAATGAGTGATAAACACTTAGGTTTCCACCGGATCACACCAATTTATTGGCATCTTTCACCTAAATATATATTTATATATTATATTTATTCAAAATAAATAAAAAAACACTCAAAACTAATCCCCGATTTTTTGGCTAGGCGCTAGGCCCGACCTCACCGCCCGACTAGCGCCTAGCGCAATTTTGAACATTGACTGTATCCAAGTCCTGGAGTTCGACCTGATGTACTTCTTGTAGTTATCTGGTGCAGATCATACTTTGTGGTTGCCTATTGCAGATCAGACTTCCTCACCCAAATATGATTCCGACGACTATTCCATGTGAACATGCCTTGATTTCTGAGTCTATTCACTCTTTTTCGGAACTTGTAACAATATGCCTTGATGTGGCCATGCTTTCCACATAAATAACATCCAACCTTTCATGTTGTATCACTATCAGACTTGGGTTCTGTTTGTTGTGAAAAACCTGCAGAAACAAATTTGATTTTCTCAATCTCAGGCCTTTCCCTTCCGGTGTATCACATACCTCTTTTTATGTCCAATGTTTTTCCATAACCACTACAAGAAATCAATCGTCGCAAATTCCATTGCAAATTTACGACGGATTTGCGAGAGATTTGCGAGTGCTTTAACCGTCGTCGCAAATCCGTCGCGAATTTGCGAGGGAAAGGGTCGTCGCAAATTGCGACGCCTTTGCAACTTATTTGCGACGAAACTGCGAGGGACCGTCTATAGTCGCAAATTCGTAGCAAATTTACGACGGAAATGCGAGGGATTTGCTAGAGCTTGTCTATAGTCGCAAATCCCTCACAAATTTGCGAGGGATAATGTGTCGTCGCAAATTCGTTGCACCTTGGCGAGGGATCTGCGAGGGATTTGCGAGGAATCTAAACCGTAAAACTCATTAATTTGCTATGGATTTGCGACAGATCTCAAAAATCAGATTTCTAAAGTTATTTGATGATATGCATTCATAAACCCCAAATATTTGGAGATGTCTCCGTATGATAAAATGAACGTCATATATATGTATATTTGTTTATGAATATATAGAGAAGTTTAACATTGGTCGTACTATCAAAATCAGAATATTTTCAGAAAAATTGCTTATGATCATGACTCTTATGAGATTATAAACCATGAGATTATAAACCGTAAACTTCATTATGATAATAAAACGTATACCCTAAACCCTAAACCTTAAAAACTAAAACTCATGAATTTGCTATGGATTTGCGATGGATCCGTCGCAAATCCATCGCAAATCAAGAGCCATCGCAAATCCGTTGCAAATTTGCTATGGATTTGCGACGGATCCCGATCCCTAGCAATTCCGTAGCAATATTTCATTCTTTATTTCCGGCATGAAAAAAAATGTGACACGTGTCTAACGGTTTTAAAAGTGAATATCAAAAATCAGATTTCTAAAGTTATTTGATGATGTGCATTCATAAACCCCAAATATTTGGAGATGTCTTCGTATGATAAAATGAACGTCATATATCTGTATATGTTGTTTATGAATATATAGAGAAGTTTAACATTGGTCGTACTATCAAAATCAGAATATTTTCGGAAAAATTGCTTATGATCATGACTTTTATGAGATTATAAACCATGAGATTATAAACCGTAAACTTCATTATGATAATAAAACATATACCCTAAACCTTAAAAACTAAAACTCATGAATTTGCAACGGATTTGCGATGGATCCGTCGCAAATCCATCGCAAATCAAGGATCCATCGCAAATCTGTTGCAAAATTTGCTATGGATTTGCGATGGATCCGTTGCAAATCCATCGCAAATCAAGAGCCATCGCAAATCTATTGCAAATTTGCTATGGATTTGCGATGGATCCCGATCCCTAGCAATTCCGTAGCAATATTTCATTCCTTATTTTCGGCAAGGAAAAAAATGTGACAAGTGTCTAACTGTTTTAAAAGTGAATCTCAAAAATCAGATTTCTAAAGTTATTTGATGATGTGCATTCATAAACCCCAAATATTTGGAGATGTCTCCGTATGATAAAATGAACGTCATATATCCGTATATGTTGTTTATGAATATATAGAGAAGTTTAACATTGGTCGTACTATCAAAATCAGAATATTTTTGGAAAAATTGCTTATGATCATGACTCTTATGAGATTATAAACTGTAAACTTCATTATGATAATAAAACGTATACCCTAAACCCTAAACCTTAAAAACTAAAACTCATGAATTTGCAACGGATTTGCGATGGATACGTCGCAAATCCATCGCAAATCCGTTGCAAAATTTGCTATGGATTTGCGATGGATTCGTTGCAAATCCATCGCAAATCAAGAGCCATCGCAAATCCGTTGCAAATTTGCTATGGATTTGCGACGGATCCCTAGGAATTCCGTAGGAATATTTCATTCCTTAATTTCAGCAAGGAAAAAAACGTGACACGTGTCTAACGGTTTTAAAAGTGAATCTCAAAAATCAGATTTCTAAAGTTATTTGATGATGTGCATTCATAAACCCCAAATATTTGGAGATATACCTGTATGATAAAATGAATGTCATATATCCGTATATGTTGTTTATGAATATATAGAGAAGTTTAAGTGTTTAACATTGGTCGTATTATCAAAATCAGAATATTTTTGAAAAAATTGCTTATGATCATGACTCTTATGAGATTATAAACCATGTGATTAAAAACCGTAAACTTCATTGTGATAATAAAACGTATACCCTAAACCCTAAATCTTTAAAACTAAAACTCATGAATTTGCAACGGATTTGCGATGGATCCGTCGCAAATCCATCGCAAATCCATCGCTTATTAGTTTATAAACCACGACTATTGCTCTTCTTCTTCCTTTCTCCCATCTCAATCTTCCTCCATTGTATCTTCTTCTCCGGCGAACTGTACATCTCCGGAGACCCCGTCGACTCCTCCTCCTCCGGGGAATCGATTCCTCCTCCTCCGGCGAGCACTTCCTCTTCCCTTCCTCTCTCCTCTGCGACCTCTTCTCTCCTCCGCGACCTCCTCCCTCCTTCTGCGACCTCCTTCCTTCTCCTCCTCCACCGGCGAGCCCTCCTCTCCCTCCGGCGACCTCCTCGCTCTCGACCTCCTCTCCATCCGGCGACCTCCTCTTCCTCGGTGAAGGTAAAGATTGGTTTTTTTTTCTTTTTTAAAGATTTTTACTTTGTAAAATAGGTTGTTATCTAAAAAAAAAAAAATTAGGTTGTTAGTTTATTTTTTTTGTTCAACTGATTGTTAGTTTAGGTTGTTAGATTTGTATATCAATTAGGATGTTAGATTTGTGAAAAAAAAAATAGATTTGTTAGATTTGGATATCAATTAGGATGATTTTAGATTGTTAGATTTAGATTTGTTAGTAAATTAGGTTGTTAGATTTGTATTTAAATTAGGATGAATTTGGTTGTTAGATTTAGATTTGTTAGTAATTAGGTTGTTAGATTTGTATTTCAATTAGGATGAATTTAGATTAGATAATTACATGATTAGTATGATTTTAGATAATAAATTATATAAAATGATTAGTTTGATTGTAGTTTTTTTTTTAATTTGTAAATTTGGATTTTTGTAATATATAGATAATGTTGTAAAATGCTTTGTATAAATTTGGATTTTTTTTTGTATTTTGTAAATTATAATAGAATTATATTGAATTTAATTTTTTTTTTTTTAGATGTCGGGATTTCGAGGTAACGACTAAACTCGATTTCTTTCGATGGGTTCCACATGTACTCCTCCTGTTACTCAGACGAATTTTGCGACTTCTGTTGTTTCTGCGACTGAGGAGCCTGCCCCCGCAACGGCTGACTCTGCACTGGCGGACCCCGCAGCTGACTCCGTCCCCATTGATATTGCGATACATCAGCTTCTCGAGAGTCCTGGTCATGATAGTCTACCACGACTCGATCCAAAACGTCATCCAGGAACGTTATGGTACAATTTAATTTTTCTAAGTTATTTATGTTTTTGTTTACAATTATAATAATTTCATTTTTAATTTACTATATTTTTTAATTTCAGGTTTGATGATGACTGAGCAGTGGCTTTTGCGAGTCTTCGCCAAAGACGTAACCCTTCGGGATCCGGTCCCGAAACCGGTCCGTCGTAAACAATTTAATTTCTTTTTGTTTTTTATGTTTTATTGTAAAACAATTATGTACTTTTTTTTGAATAAAAAACAAATTAAATAAATTATGTTTTATAATTTTTAAAGTAAATTAATTAAATTTTTAATAATTTTTAATTAAAAAATTCAACATTCCTCGCAAATCCATTGCAATTTTGCGATGGCTTTGCGACGATAAGAAACAATGCAGTCGCAAATCCATCGCAAATTTGCGATGGATTTGCAATGGCAGGAAACAATGCGAGGACAAGAAACAATGCAATCGCAAATCCAGCGCAAATTTGCGATGGATTTGCGATAGCGGGAAACAATGCCATCGCAAATCCATCGCAAATTTGTGTGGGATTTGCGACAACCGGAAACAAATCTCTCGCAAATCCATCGCAAATATTGCGACGACTTTCGCGTTGGTATCAAGCCCTCGCAAATGTGCGACGATACATGCACTCGCAAAAGCGTCGCAAATTTGCGACGGAAAATATTCCCTCGCAATTTTGCGACGGATATTTGCCATCGCAAATTTGCGAGGGAATATTGTTCGTCGCAAATTTGCGACGGATTTGTGAGGGAAATTGATTTGCGACGGAAAGGGGGTCCTCACAATTCTGTCGCTATGACTGATTTGCGACTGATTTGCTACGGATTTGGCCATCGCAAATCGGTTGTTTTCTTGTAGTGAACTTAGAATCTTATCAAGCTTCTTGGTACCCGCGAACATGTGAATCTTTTTTTTTGAAGATCAAGTTATGACTGAAGCCGTGTAAACACCTTCTTTTCAGCTTGTAATTCCTGATCCAGTTTGTCAGCCTTGTTTGCAAGAACTAACTTTTCTTTCATCAGTGATACGGCCTCTTGGCTGATCTTCTTTTCAGCTTTCAGCTCATTTTGCAATGACTCAACAAGTGCATCAAGACGATATTTTTCCTTCATCAGGGTTGAGTTCTCCTTTCCGATCTTGATCAGAGTCTCCCAAACTTCTTTGTAAACTCTCAATAAGATCATCCTCTTGTTCTTCCTCAGACTCAGATCTAGACATCTCTTCTCCTTCCTCAAACTCGGTGATTCCCACAAAAGCAACAAAGTTACTCGACACTTCTTCATCTTCGCTCTCTTCTTCTGAATCCAATATCACCCTTGAACAGTTCACCAAATCTTGATAGCTCTACTTCTTCTCTGCATGATCACACATGTTTGTAATACACACAAGTGCTCGCTCTGATACCAATTGTAAACGCAAGAGCTATTGCAACATGAACTGTAACACAATATGACACATGAGATTTACAATAATATATTACTAGCCAATCTTTTAAGTGCACTTACAAGTTTCACCTAAAATAATCTATGACAAGTTCAAGACACACCTTGACCTGTCTGACTAGCTGCACCTGTTCAATGATCTATACATGATCCATGAACCTCTCACGACGAACCCCTTAGCATCTTAGCTTTTGCTTTCTTACAAGAATTCGAAACCCCCTTTTGCTAAGAATTCTCTCTCATTGTGTTAAGCGCATACAACACTTAAACACACATATTTATACACAATAGGTAAAAGACTAACTCTAGTCGAATTCCTCCTTGGAGATAAAAGCAAATCTCCAAGGATATGTAATATTTCCTTTTTATTCTCCTAAGAATAAGGAATCTCCTCAAAGTTGTAATATCCACTCCAAGATGCGTCCAGCTCATCTACAGCCTCTTGGCTCGTCCATGTCAGCTACTAAGCTAAATCCAGAAGTCAAATCCAGCTCACGACTTCTGCTCCTCGTCATCAGTCGCCTATAGCAATGCTCTCTTGTATCATTTCGTGAGCTATTTCAACTGATATATCGACTGCTTCAAAAACTGCATCATCAGTTGTGATGCCATGAATCCACAATTGCTTGTATTACGTATTGATCTTCTTGATTATTTTACATATTCCTACTTCATCGTGCGACTAACTTTTACAATCGATCGTCCTCAAACCGTTTTTGTACTCTGATATCGATATAATTACATTGACTAGTTTCTGTTTAATAATTTTTCAACGATTGAAACATGGTATAGTCAGAAACTTTCTATTTATGCTACCATCGACTAGTTAGTGTTTTAAGTGTATAATCGTAACTTGGCTTCTCCAATTTCTTGGTTGAGTTGTGCTAGTTTCTCAATTGACTATTTTGGACTGTTATTTTTTAAATTTTGAAGTATAAGACTGCTATTACACAATTAACCCTTTAATATTTCTGCTCTACACAATTAACCCTTTAATAGCTCCCTAGAAATATTCGAAATGTCGGCTATGTATATATATAAGGTGTATATTTTTATTTTAATCATCTTAACCGGAAATTGAAAGGTTAAAGTAGAATTCATGGATATACGTGCATTAAATATTTTCTAATCATCCTTTTTTTCTGACATCGAAAGAATACCATTTTGTCATGGAGTGCAACGTGCTTCCTTTTAAAATTCCACGTCTTTGTACCAAAATATTGTTTCCCCAAAGACACCTGCATGTGAATTTCTTAATTATCTATATTAGTTTTCTTCCATTTGCAGAACATTTATTTGTTAATTAAAATTTTAGGGTATGCCGAATAGTAGATCTGTAGATGCAATTAATTTTAGAGGAGTTTTTTGTTTTTACAGAATAAAATTTTAAAATTAATGATAATTATTGTAGCTGGAATTACAAACGTTAAAATTTTTAAATAAAGAATAATCGAAGGATTTGACTTATCTTTAAATAGCAAATGATTGAAGTTTTTTTAGCAATAAACAAGGATTCAAAATCATAGCTCGAAGTGAACGGATTTAGAGTAGATTTGGGTGGAGAATATGGGAAAAATATAGTGATCCCGAAGTAAAATACAGTAAGGAATGAACACGTGAATTTATCCCGAATTGAAGAAATAAGACAAAAATGGTGTTTATTCTAGCAGTAGCTGCACTTGGATGTCGAGTTACCTATGTACCCATTGTGGGATCAAGATATAACGTAGTTCGTTTGAGTAAAATGATCCTCCTTACAAAAGAAGGATATTCACTCGAGATTCTCTTAGGAAGATGATGACTTCACTTCTCATATAGAACTCGAGCTGCAAATAGAAAGTATTTAGTATTAGTGTGTGTTTCCCTTCATGGAAGAGTCCCCTTCCAATGATAGATTATTCCCCTTTTTATATAGTTCTTCCTTCCTTTGAGCTCCCCATTGTGTAACGTCTTCTTCTCCTTTAATGCATCATTCGCCGCCATTAATTGGTGAATTAACAACCTAATTAATGGTGAAATATCTTCAAATATATTCGTCATTAAAGTTGTCATTTACTTTTATGGATCCGCCATGTATGGTCTTTAATTAATTCACCGGTTTTAATGAGTCGTTGGTCTTGTCGGGATTGACTAACGGTTATGCATTTAATTCTCTTTGACCGTAAACTTCACCCCGATGACCCTTTGATAACACCGGTTTTTGACCATTTTAATATATTTTTCATGTGTTTTAACTCCATTTGTAATGGTTTTCAAGTGATTTCCATGTTTTAGAGTTTTAAAAGACATTTCAGATAACTTGGGATAAATGATTTACGTGTTTTACCACACCAATTAATCTAATGTGTGTACACTACCGCAATCATAACAGTATGTCGATGTAACACTTTAGGATCGAATCCACATGGAGAATGAATAGCACACTAAGAATTCAAGAAACTATTTAAGCTAAGCGATTTGAAACAAGCGCACTTGGGAGGCAATCCCATGTTATCCTTTGTATATATGTTTATATGTTTGTTTTAAGCTTGGTTTAATCTTTGTTTTAGTGTGTTTTGATGTTACAGGGCATCGGGATTCGCAGGAGAACGTCCGGAATCAAAAAAAAAAAAGGTTGTGTACGATGTTTATATCTAGCCAAAAGGGCTTTGGGTTTGACTTATGGGACAGGAGATGCAAGCCAACGAGCTTAAGACGAGAGATTAGAAAGCTAGGCTAGGACGGAAGATATTCTTTGATGCATCTTTGTTCCATTCCTTCCTTGCTTTTTCGTTTTGTCATGCATTACGTTTTCTTAAGAGTAAGTTACCCAAAAACTTGAACCTCCTCCAACATTATGCTTTCAAGCCTTTCTCACCAAACCGATTGAGAACGATTGAGATTTCCTTTGCGAGACCACGCTTATACCGAGATTAATAAATGTTAAATAGTTGGTTGATAGGAATGCTTGTGGATTCTTAAGTCTTAGGCACTAGAGTAAAAGATTCAAGTTGCGATAGGTATGGAGAAGTTCGTAAGAATAGAAGCGATTTTTACATTATGACATTTTTACCTAAGGACATTGAGTTGAAAGTTTCATGTGTTTCCTTTTGGATATGAGTCCCCACCTTCGATCTTCTCTTCTTGGCTTACTTTGCTTTATTCGCTTGAGGACAAGCAAAAGGTAAGTCCGGGGGAGTTGATAACACCATATTTTGCATGTTTTAGTGTGTTTATTCCTATTAGTTTTATTCCCATTTTGTATAGTTTTGGAATGTTTTCATGCATTTGAGTCTTATTTTGTATTGTCTAGCATTTTAGATGTCATAGGTTGTTTTGTGTCTTTTTGTGGCTTGCTGGAGTTTTTTTTAGGTACTTGGGAGTGATTTGGATTAAAGGAGATGCTTGGAGCTTGAAGGAGAATAAAAAAAGAAGCAAATGGAGCATAAACGAGAGTTGATCGGTTTGCGGGATCTAAAAGATAAAATCGGATGAAGCCCTTTCGTTTGGAATTAGCTTGGGAGCTTTTCATGAAAGTTATACAAAATTGAGTTAGCTTTCCAACGGAAGTGGTTCCATGGCATTCGCATCAGAAGTCCAAGAAATCCGAGCGATTTACTGATGACATATCTTTACCGGAAAATGTAACGGTAATCTGGAGCGGCTGAAAGATCGTGTCAAATGAAGGTCTTCCCCAGTTTAATATGAGGTCTTGATCAAAGTTGTAGACAATTGAGTTCGATTCACGTGGACACCGGATTCATATCATTCGGAGATCTAGTTCAAGAGTTATGACCCATTTAGTGAAGAGGTATCAAACCTTCACCAACCCCCACAACCTTCACCAAACCCACCTTCACCAAACATTTGATAGTCAAATATGGAAGCTGTCAACAAAAGAAGCTGTCAACAAATGAAGCTTGATTTGTCAACAATGGAAGCTTAACAACCCCTCACATCTTCTATAAATACCAATGTAATGGGAAGAACAAAAATAATCAACTCACAATAAAAACACATCTTCTACTCAAAGCTTAAACACTCTCTCTTTTCTCTCATTTTTGTTTTTCCTTTCATGCTTATTAAGGATTGCTCATCCTCTTTCATATAGTGAAGATTCCTTCTAAAAACTCTTCTTCTTTTCATTTTTATTTAATTATGTCTTTTATTTCTATTGCTTATCTTTGTTATTGCACTATGTGTGAATAGTTCCATCATGGGTTAAGGGTTTGGTAGTTTTAGGATGTGTGGTTAAAAGGTTGAAGGTGTTTAAAATTAGAATTTGATTTATCCTCATGTTTTGAAAATAATCTTAAAGCTAGAAGTGAGTTGGAAAACCATTTCTTGATTTTAGACAAATCGCTACCCGGAAGATGTTTGTGATTTGCCTTATAATTTTCATCAAATGCAATTTATTCTTAACCAATGGGAATTGAAGTCTAAGGTGAATTTTGATTAAAATGATCTTGAGTTCATAGTTTATAAATCTTTTATTTGCAATTGGGAAATTAGCTTCAATAAATGATTTATAAAAGGATTATTGTCATGGAAATGAGCTAGTCTAAATTAAGTGATCATGATCTAGGAAATAAATTTATTTAATCGTTTTAAACATCATCTCTCAATTATCAAACATTTACGAAATACCAAACCCGAAAACCCATGTCTTAAATTATGTTGTAATTTCTTGATTTAGAATCCGATTTTTATTTGTGCTTTCTAGAATTCTTACAATTGTGATTCAAATTCTGTCCCTTAAATTGTTATAATCATTTTCGTCTTAATTTCTCTTTTAAAATTAATAGTTTTAATTATTTAGTTTCTAAAACCAAAAACCCAAAAAACTAAATCGCTTAGCTTAAATAGTTTCTTGAATTCTTAGTGTGTTATTCATTCTCCCTGTGGATTCGATCCTAAAGTGTTACATCGACATACCGTTATGATTGCGGTAGTGTACACACATTAGATTAATTGGTGTGGTAAAACACGTAAATCAATTTGGCGCCGTTGCCGGGGAGATAGCAATAGCCATTAGGATTTGGAATCTATCTAAGTCTAAGTATTTTTCTTTATTTTGTTACTAAGTCACTCTGTTTTGTATGCTCTGTTTTTGAAGGTATAAGCACAAATGGTTGCAAGTCCTCTCGTCATTGACTCCTTGTGTGCATATACCTTCAAAAACAGAGCATACAAAACAGAGTGACTTAGTAACAAAATAAAGAAAAATACTTAGACTTAGATAGATTCCAAATCTTAATGGCTATTGCTATCTCCCCGGCAACGACGCCAAATTGATTTACGTGTTTTACCACACCAATTAATCTAATGTGTGTACACTACCGCAATCATAACGGTATGTCGATGTAACACTTTAGGATCGAATCCACAGGGAGAATGAATAACACACTAAGAATTCAAGAAACTATTTAAGCTAAGCGATTTAGTTTTTTGGGTTTTTGGTTTTAGAAACTAAATAATTAAAACTATTAATTTTAAAAGAGAAATTAAGACGAAAATGATTATAACAATTTAAGGGACAGAATTTGAATCACAATTGTAAGAATTCTAGAAAGCACAAATCAAAATCGGATTCTAAATCAAGAAATTACAACAGAATTTAAGACATGGGTTTTCGGGTTTGGTATTTCGTAAATGTTTGATAATTGAGAGATGATGTTTAAAACGATTAAATAAATTTATTTCCTAGATCATGATCACTTAATTTAGACTAGCTCATTTCCATGACACTATTCCTTTTATAAATCATTTATTTAAGCTAATTTCCCAATTGCAAATAAAAGATTTATAAACTATGAACTCAAGATCATTTTAATCAAAATTCACCTTAGACTTCAATTCCCATTGGTTAAGAATAAATTGCATGTGATGAAAATTACAAGGCAAATCACAAACATCTTCCGGGTAGCGATTTGTCTAAAATCAAGAAATGGTTTTCCAACTCATTTCTAGCTTTAAGATTATTTTCAAAACATGAGGATAAATTAAATTCTAGTTTTAAACACCTTCAACCTTTTAACCACACATCCTAAAACTACCAAACCCTTAACCCATGATGGAACTACTCACACATAGTGCAATAATAAAGATAAGCAATAGAAATAAAAGACATAATTAAATAAAAATGAAAAGAAGAAGAGTTTTTAGAAGGAATCTTCACTATACGAAAGAGGATGAGCAATCCTTAATAAGCATGAAAGGAAAAACAAAAATGAGAGAAAAGAGAGAGTGTTTAAGCTTTGAGTAGAAGATGTGTTTTTATTGTGAGTTGATTATTCTTGTTCTTTCCATTACATTGGTATTTATAGAAGATGTGAGGGGTTGTTAAGCTTCCATTGTTGACAAATCCAGCTTCATTTGTTGACAGCTTCTTTTGTTGACAGCTTCCATATTTGACTATCAAATGTTTGGTGAAGGTGGGTTTGGTGAAGGTTGTGGGGGTTGGTGAAGGTTTGATACCTCTTCACTAAATGGGTCATAACTCTTGAACTAGATCTCCGAATGATATGAATCCGGTGCCCACGTGAATCGAACTCAATTGTATACAACTTTGATCAAGACCTCATATTAAACTGGGCGCGGGAAGACCTTCATTTGACATGATCTTTCAGCCGCTCCAGATTACCGCTGCATTTTCCGGTAAAGACATGTCATCAGTAAATCGCTCGGATTTCTTGGATTTCAGATGCGAATGCCATGGAACCACTTCCGTTGGAAATCTAACTCAATTTTGTATAACTTTCATGAAAAGCTCCCAAACTAATTCCAAACGAAAGGGTTTCATCCGATTTTATCTTTTAGATCCCGCAAACCGATCAACTCTCGTTTATGCTCCATTTGCTTCTTTTTTTTATTCTCCTTCAAGCTCCAAGCATCTCCTTTAATCCAAATCACTCCCAAGTACCTAAAAAAAACTCCAGCAAGCCACAAAAAGACACAAAACAACCTATGACATCTAAAATGCTAGACAATACAAAATAAGACTCAAATGCATGAAAACATTCTAAAAACTATACAAAATGGGAATAAAACTAATAAGAATAAACACACTAAAACATGCAAAATATGGTGTTATCAATAAAGAAGTTTATTTTGGAGCAAAAGTTCATTTTTGGATAAACTTTGACCGTCAGAAGTCTTGCAATCAAAGAAGATCTTTTCACCGTCTGATCATTCCCAAATTTGGATACAACAAAGAAACGCCAACCAGCTTTCAAATGCAATTGGGTTAGAGACAATCCAACGGTTAGATCTTCAAATATTCCTGACGCACTGAAGGCAGATAATGTTGCATTGAAGCAGAAACTTGCCTTGGCCGCGGCTACAAGCATCGCGACGGCGGCCAGAAAATCTGCACCCGTGGCCAGCGCTGTTTTTCATCCTGAGAGCCCCGTTTCAAGCATAAGTTAATCCCGTCAATTAATCTCTAAACCCTAGATGTCCCCAAAGAAGTGAAGACTATAAATACATGTTTTTGGTCTTTTATAAATATATTTTTCTTGCTTTTAGAGAGAGACAAACTCTAGCCACTATTATTCATCAATTTTTAGAAACGAATTCTCGACTTGTGTTCTTCAATAGAGAAACTTTTCTTCATCTCTTTCTCTTTACTGTTTTCATTTAATTACTATGATGTTTAGCTTAGCTATGTCTGAGTAGTTTCCTTGTTGGGTATAGGGATCTCAAGGGGCTCTCATGGATCGATTATCATTAGGTTTTTAGATTAGGATATCGAATTAGGATTCTTCGTTCTATTCTTATTGTTAATGCATGGTTGCTTGATTTATCACCTTGCAACTGAACCTAGGTAAATTAGAACCACGAAAGTGATGAATCTAAGTGCTTGAACTAGGGTAGGCGAGCAATTTCACTACAAGATATGAAAGCATACTTTTAGAGTATTGTGAACATTAATGAACTTTTTTTTATCGCGTTATCTCCTGCGTGGCTAGCAAAGAAAGCTGACTAGTCAAGTAGATAGAGAATATGTAGTTAGTTCTACGACAATAGGTTAATTATAATTTCGTGTTCGAGTTCTAAAACCAATAGACGACTTAAAATCGCTTTAAAAATCCTAATGAATTGTTTATGATAATTCGACCATGATCCATAGAGAGCTCTCGCTTGCCCAACGTTTCGTTTAATTGTTTACAACCTCATTTTGCTTACTCGCTTATTTACTTTCTTACTTGTCTCGCTTAGTTCACTTTAAGTTCATAGCTACAAAATCATGACACACAAAACCCCCTTAAAAACCGATTAGGTCTAGACACAATTTAGAAATTGATAGAAATCGACGACACTCAAATCTATGTAGATTCGATCCCTTAAATACTACTGTGTTTGATGTGCACTTGCAGCTTTGCTTAAGGGTACAACTTGTTAAGTCAATTCCCGTCCCATTAGCCTTTCAGCTTGGCTTGTCACCTCGGAAATGCCTTTGACCTCGTTTAGCTTCCTTTACTTTATCGAGCCCTTTTTACCATTCGGTTTATGGGGTCCAATTTAGTGGGCCGAGATTTTCACCCCCCCCAGTTAGCCCCCAATTCCTTAAACAATGATGTTTAATCCATTTTAAGGTATTTCACTCCGTAATTGCCTTTGATAAACGGAAATCCGGTCTTGATCGATTTGCTTCACCAGTTCTTCGAGTAAGTTGTTCTGCTCGGTGAACTTTATCTTCTAAGTTGAGGATCTTCTCCGTTGTTTTGACTTCTAGCCCAATCTTTTAGCGGTTGTGGGGAACAGTTCGACTTTGAGACCACAAGAAACTCCTAGCTCCAGAAGCGTCGAGAGGATCTTAACTTTTATGAGATGAATAATGATCGTAAAAGACTTCATGAATTCTTTGATGTTGCGCAATCATAATGTTGGATCGAAGAGATGAGGAATCGACTTCATATGACTTTGATGTCTTTAGTTCGGAAGATCTCGTTCTTCCTCAAAGTGAAGGATCTTATGGCATGTATGAGCTTTGAGTACTGCTTTCACGAGGATTTTGATGAAAGATCATTTGATTCATGACACCTGGTGTTTCCCTTTCACTTCGTGGTTCCAGCCGAGAATTTTATATTCGATATTCCTTTACCGTAGTGTAGGATGGGATGTTGTTTTCGACCTTCCCATTTTACTTCCAGGGTTTTTTGTTGGAACTATTTTTTTGTCAAAGCTCAAGGGCTTGATAAAATTGTGTTAGTGTGAAAAGAAATGAGTTAAGCTCTTTCTAATGAAATGTTTTCATTGACCGAGAAATGTTTTCTCGTGTATATATGTTGGAATGGTTGTGTCATAAATGAACAACATGAGAGAAGAAAAGACCACACGTGCGACGTTCGCATATTGGGCCTTGTTGGGCTCGTGGACTTTTAGATGTATCGATCGATACCCCTTGGTATCGATCGATACTCAACAGGCCGACTTAAAAATCGCAGCCGCTAGAATATTCTGAGGAATATTCCCTTTTTGTCATGGAAAAACCCTAGCCTCTCTCCTATATATACAGTCCGATTTTCACCTTAAAAATCATCATCTGATACACTAAAAACACATCCTAAAAGTTCTAACAAAAGTTTCTTCAATTCTCTACTGTCTAGAGTAAGTTTCTATTCGAGAGTATCGTAGTATAATGTTCGATAGATCTGATATCAAGTGTAGATGATACATATTACTTTGGTTGTATCCTGGGACTCATGGATCTATAAAAAACCCGTCGCACTACGGGAGATTCTTAGAGTTAAGGAAAGAGATTCATCTCGCCTCCTTAGATTTTTTATTTCTTTATCGTTTTATGAATCGTCTGTTCCTTACTGTTTATTTATATATATTCGTGATTAAATCTCTCCTGTCTTTTGTGCGATATTTTGGTCCTACAATCTTAACTCTAAGAAGATCCAATTTTTGTTATCACTTTAATTGGATCTTTAATCACGAGTAAATAAACGTTTTCAAACGGTTTTCTAAAACGATTCTTCTACTGCTGATGATATTCAAACGTTATCAAAAAGCTTCTTAACAACTTGAAACGTGTAGTAGAGGCAATCTCCTTCTATTCTATTTTAAGAAGATGTTAATCTGCTAGTGATACTCAAATGTTATCAAAAAGCTGTTTAGCAACTTGAAACGTGTAGTAGAAGCAGTACTGCTTTAAAAAACATTTTCTAAAAACCGTCGTTAATTGCGATTAATGAACGGTAGAATCAACGAACACAAATCATGTTCTTGATAGGTTCGATTGCGATCGAAACCTTGTGAGTATCGATCGACACCCTATGGTATCGATCGATACTGGACTAAATTGTATCGGTCGACACTGAGGTGCATCGATCGATACCATGCAAACAGTTGTATCGGATGACACTAAGGTGCATCTATCGATACTGTGCATCGACCTAGTTGGGTCTATGTTGATCGATACTGTGTAATATTAACATGTATCGATCGACACTGTGGTTTATCGTTCGATCATGTGTAAAAAAAAATTCACTTGCATCGATCGACACTATATGTGTATCGATCGAAACTGTGGTTTATCGTTCGATCCTGTGTAAAAATTCACTTGCATCGATCGACACACATGGTGCATCGATCGACACTAAATGTGTATCGATCGACACTGATAAAGGACTTTTGTCAATTCCTCTATGCTTATCGTTATAGTATAAGAGATGTCAAATCCAAAGGGATTAGATTAAGCTACTAAGAATACACGAAACTCCTAAATCTAAGCTAAACAAAGAAGGTTTTACTAGTTCTCTAATGAAATTGAATGTCTTAATACTCAATTCTATCAAATGACTAACAATCTAAGCAATTGAAACTATTGTGACTAGATAAGATAATGAACTAAACAAGAGCCTTAATCGAACTTAAAGTAATAATAAAAGGCGAATCTTAGGGTGAGGTAATTGATTTTTGGGTGATCTAGAACTAATCCATGATGCCAATGTACTCAATCAATACTAATCCTTAGGTTTAGACCACTAATCAAGATTAATCCACTTCCATGGCATTAATCACTTGCTAATCACCTAATTAAGAACAAACTTCCATTTGTAATTAAGTAATCATCAAGCATTGCACACAAGGTCTAATCAACCAATAAACACCTTGGACAACTATTTCCATAGGCCAAGAGTGTAAATCCCTAAATAAGCTCATTGGGGAATTTCATCAAACACCTTCCGGG
>PKML01028811.1:152982-204046 GCA_002933935.1 Eutrema yunnanense | reverse complement strand
CAAGGTTGCTGCATCATTGAGAAGCTACCTCCTGGTTGGACGGACTTCAAGAACTACCTCAGGCTGAAGAAAAAGAAGATGAGTCTTGAAGATCTGATTGTTAAGCTCCGCGTAGAGTCTACGAATCGGGAACAACAGATCAATGTAGGTGTGAAAATTCGCGAACACAATGCGAACATGGTTGAACACCAAAACCCCAATCAAGGCAAGTGGCAGAACAAAGGTCGCCTTAACAAAGGCAAAGGGAAGATGCCACCAAAGAACTTCCAAAAGTTCAAGAACAAGAGTGGTCAGAATGGTCAGACTTCTCAAAGGTTCTTAGGATTGTGTAACTTCTGTGGGAAGCAAGGACACAAATCCGTCGATTGTCGTAGCAAGAATGCTCAAGCCAACTTGACTGAAGCTGACATGTGTGCTGTGGTCACTGAGGCCAACGTTGCAGAAAGCCATCCAAAGACTTGGTGGTTCGATACTGGTGCAACCAGACACATCTGTATGGATCGAGAGATGTTCTCCACATACACAAAGACCAAGAATGGTGAAA
Organism: Eutrema yunnanense; assembly: GCA_002933935.1. NCBI lineage: Eukaryota > Viridiplantae > Streptophyta > Magnoliopsida > Brassicales > Brassicaceae > Eutrema > Eutrema yunnanense. The sequence goes on along the minus strand of PKML01028811.1, from coordinate 203,502 downwards.
AACTCTTAATGGGTAATTATGCCTCGTCGACAATTGATGGTCACGGGAAGGTTGTTCTGAAGCTCACCTCTGGACAGGAACTGGTTCTCACGAACGTCGTCCATGTACCAGATATGCGCAAGAATCTGATCTCTGGATCGCTCATAAGTAAGCATTGATTCTCTGTGAAGCTGGAAGGTGATAAGCTAATCCTAACGAAGAATGGGATGTATTTGGGTAAGGGTTTTGTTTGTGATAATCTGTTTAAGATGTCTGTTGAGGCAGTAATCCGAAAGGATAATGTAACCGAGGCTTCCACATCGAAGAACCCTAAGATTAATGATAAGAAACCAATTGCTTATCTCGCTGAGTCTTTCAATCTTTGGCATGAACGATTAGGACATGTTAATTGTAAGTCTATGAGTAGATTAATGAACATAAACATGATTCCTACATGCAAATTAAGCAAAGAAAAATGTGAAGTTTGTGTCCAAGCCAAACTCACTAAAACGCCATCACCCAGCGTTCAAAGAACAACAGAACCTCTAGGTTTAATTCACATAGACTTACGTGATTTGAAATATATTCAAACCAGAGGAGGCATGAAATATTTTGTGACTTTCATAGATGATTGCACGAGATATTGTTACATCTTTCTACTGCGGAGTAAAGATGAAGCCTTGGACAAATTTAAAGAATACAAGCTGGAAGTTGAAAACCAATTCGGCAAGACCATAAAAAAGGTCAGAAGTGATAGGGGTGGTGAATACAGTGAACCATTTAATGCATTCTGTAGAGCACATGGCATTATTCATCAAACAACTGCTCCCTACTCACCTGAATCCAATGGAGTTGCTGAAAGAAAAAACAAAACTCTCAAGAAAATGATGAATGAAATGTTGCAGGAATCTGGGTTAGCCCAGAACATGTGGGGGGAAGCTCTGCTTACCTCAGTTTATATCCTGAACAAAATTCCACACAAAGTCACAGGAAAAACTCCTTATGAACTTTGGAATGGTAATGTACCTTCGTATGTATACCTGAAAGTGTGGGGGTGCCTGGCAAAAGTTGCAGTACCACTTCCGAAAAAGGTCACCATCGGACCTAAAACGGTAGATTGCATTTTTATCGGATACGCGCACAATAGTAGTGCCTATCGATTTCTGGTACATAAATCAGATATACAAGACATTCATGTAAACACAATAATGGAGTCAAGGAATGCATACTTCTTCGAAAATGTGTTTCCATGTAAGGATAGAAGAAATCCTAAACGAACTCGTGACGAACGAGATGCTAGCAATGAGGCAAGCACTTCAGGCACCTCTACAGAAGTAGAAAAAGCTGAACCGAGACGAAGCAAGAGAGCTCGTAAGGAGAAGACATTTGGCTCTGAGTTCATAATGGCATTCCTAGCGGAAAGTGGTCCAAGAACTTTCATGGAAGCGATGTCTACACCTGATGCACCTTTCTGGAGAGAGACATCCAACAGTAAAATCAACTCAATTATGCAAAATCATACTTATGAGTTGGTAGACCTACCTCAAGGTTGCAAACCTCTAGGTTGTAAATGGGTCTTCACCACTAAGATAAAAATCGATGGCTCTATAGACAAATATAAGGCCAGGCTTGTGGTACAAGGATTTTGTCAAAAGGAAGGATTGGACTTCTTTGACACTTATTCTCCAGTGACGAGAATTACTTCGATTCGCATGTTGATTGGAATCGCAGCTTTAAGAAACCTTGAAATACATCAGATGGATGTTAAGACTGCTTTCCTAAATGAAGATTTAGAGGAAGAGATCTATATGAATCAACCTGAGAGTTATGTTGCTCCCGGACAAGAGAAGAAAGTCTGTAGACTTGTCAAATCGCTATATGGACTCAAGCAAGCTCTGAAGCAATGGCATGAAAAGTTTGACAGTGTAATGATGTCAAATGGCTTTCACATCAATGAATGTGATAAGTGCATCTATATCAAAAGTACTTCACAAGGTTATGTGTTGTTGTGTTTGTACGTAGATGACATGCTAATCATGGGAAGCAACAAAGATATAATCATTCAAACTAAGAACATGTTGAGTGGAAAGTTTGACATGAAAGACATGGGATTAGCAGATGTAATTCTAGGGATTAAGATTATTCGAAATTCAAAAAGAATAATTCTGTCTCAAGATCATTATGCTACAAAAATCCTAGAGAGGTTTAAGACCTACTCCAATGGGACTGCAAAAACTCCGCTTGATCCTCAACTTCACTTGACAAAGAATTCAGGTGAAGCAGTGTTACAAGTGGAGTATGCAAGAGTCATCGGGAGTCTAATGTACTTAACGAATTGTACTAGACCCGATTTAGCACACTCGGTAAACGTACTAAGTCGTTACACGAGTAATCCATGTCATACCCATTGGAGAGCCATAACTAGGGTATTAAATTATCTAAGATACACCAAAAGTTATGGGCTGCACTTCGGTAAAGAACCAGCAGTGCTGGAAGGGTACAGTGATGCCAATAGGATTTCAGATTCAAGAAACTCCAAATCCACCAGTGGATATGTCTTTACTCTTGCTGGTGCAGCAATATCCTGGAAATCTTCCAAACAAACACTCCTGGCCAGATCAACCATGGAGTCAGAGTTTATAGCTTCAGACAAAGCTGCTGAGGAAGCAGAATGGCTTTGAAACTTTTTGGAAGATATCCCGATGTGGGAGAAACCAGTGCCAGCATTACATGTACACTGTGATAGTCAGTCGGCTATCTCTCGGGCACTGAGTAATCTATATAATGGCAAGTCTCGTCATATAAGAAGACGACATAAGACCATTAGACAATTAATCTCAACTGGTGTAATAACGATAGATTACATCAGGTTGGCTGACAACCTAGCAGATCCGTTTACCAAAGGTTTGCCGCGAGATCAAATTGTGAAATCATCAAAAGGAATGGGTTTAAAGCCTATAGAAAAAGATGACGTTTGACAGATACCCCACCTATGAGACTGGAGATCCCAAGATCTAGGTTCAAAGGGAAACAAAATTAAACTGATTCGAATTGAGCACTGTGAGACTATGTCTCTGCCCAGTTCCTAGGATGATAAAACAGTGCTACCTGTGGATAGTAAGGATAAGCGTTGGCTTTTAATGATTGCATAGCTGTGTAGATAGTGGAGTGTGACATGACACTTCTGAAAACAAGCTAATAAAAGATCACTTAGTGAAGTGTGAAATGGGGCCGTTTCTAGGAGAATGAAGGATAAGGCTATATTCTCCAAATTCACTCACGAATACCAGGAATGTTCAAGGCCAAAATGAACACAATAGAGAACAAAGTTCTACGAGAAGATGTCTATGTGCGATATATGTTGTCTAAGTTTACATCAAAATCCGGGCGGTTCAAGACATCATGTTCACCTCCTGGCCGAGTAAACTCGACAGATATTAAAAATGATTGGTTCAAAGCTGGAAAATGCTACCTCTCAGATACAGTTACATTTTCGTATACTCTCGAAAGTCTGTCTACGTCTAGATGAGTCTAGTCAAGTATGTCTAGTAAAGTCTAGTCTGTACAATTTTCATATGTTTTAGAGTCATTTCTATTCATGTGGGGGATTGTTGGAACTAATTTTTTGTCAAAGCTCGAGGGCTTGATAAAATTGTGTTAGTGCGAAAAGAAATGAGTTAAGCTCTTTCTAATGAAATGTTTTCATTGACCGAGAAATGTTTTCTCGTGTATATATCTTGGAATGGTTGTGTCATAAATGAATAACATGAGAGAAGAAAAGACCACACGTGCGACGTTCGCATATTGGGCCTTGTTGGGCTTGTGGACTTTTAGAGGTATCGATCGATACCCCTTGGTATCGATCGATACTCAACAGGCCGACTTAAAAATCGTAGCCGCTAGAATATTCTGAGGAATATTCCTTTTCTGTCAGGGAAAAACCCTAGCCTCTCTCCTATATATACAGTCCGATTTTCACCTTAAAAATCATCCTCTAATACACTAAAAACACATCCTAAAAGTTCTAACAAAAGTTTCTTCAATTCCCTACTGTCTAGAGTAAGTTTCTATTCGAGAGTATCGTAGTATAATGTTCGATAGATCTGATATCAAGTGTAGATGATACATATTACTTTGGTTGTATCCTGGGACTCATGGATCTATAAAAAAACCGTCGCACTAGGGGAGATTCTTAGAGTTAAGAAAAGATAGTCATCTCGCCTCCTTAGATTTTTTATTTCTTTATCGTTTTATGAATCGTCTGTTCCTTACTGTTTATTTATATATATTCGTGATTAAATCTCTCCTGTCTTTTGTGCGATATTTTGGTCCTACATTTTTAACTTAGGTGCTTGGATTTATGGAATCTCCATTTGTCCCTACATTTAATGTGTACCTTTGTGGAAATCGACGTGAGGAGATCCCTTAAATGTAGTTGAAGAAAGAGATCCGTGCTAGATCGCCGACTGAGGAGGCTGGAAGAGAGGATCAGAGTCCTTGAGTCTCATACACCGAACCGGGATGAACTTGGTATTGAGCCGGTTCCTGAATATTTCTGCAGGGCCTCCACGTAATCCGATGTGAACTCGTTGGGACGAAGAAGACTTTCTTGGATTTTCTCCTTTTTGTTACCTTTGGTGAATATGATTTTGTTTCCTTTTTGATCATCTTGGATGTATCTGGGGGTTGAACGGTTTTCCATGAATAAAACAATATTATTGTGGTTATTTAATTATTTCTTCCTTTTTGCCGTAACGTGAGAGTTTGGATCGTAACAAGTGTAAGAGATGATACTTTCTTATTATTCAATATTGAGAGAGGATACATATATATACTGGAACAAGAGAATTCTCTAGAAGAGTCTAATTACAGAAAGTGAATATTGAGATATTAAATCTATGATTCAGCGTATCCTTAACACGCCCCCTCAAGATGAAGGCGCGGGAGTGACTCCAATCTTGGTTCGTAGCTCAGTAAACCGTGCCCGAGGAAGTGGTTTCGTTAGAGCGTCAGCGAGCTGATCTGTCGTGTTTACATGAGCTACTCGAAGTATCCCTGTCTGAATCTGCCCACGGATGAAATGATAATCAAGGGCAACATGTTTCATCCTAGAGTGGAAGACGGGATTTGCACACAGGAACGTTGCACCCAAATTGTCACAATAGATGACTGGTTGAGACGGTAGGGTGACTCCGAGTTCAGTGAGTAAGTTGCAAATCCATCGAATTTCAGCGGAGGAGTTGGCGACGGAGCGATACTCAGCTTCCGTGGAGGATCGTGCCACGCTTGTCTGCTTCTTGGACGCCCAAGAGACAGGAGTTCGGCCTAGATAAATGACGTGAGCATTAGTAGAGATGTAGTCATCAGAATCGCCAGCCCAGTCAGCATCGGAGAACGCGTGGAGTTGGGCGGTGTTGGTGGCTGCAAAGTATATTCCATGAGTTGAAGTGCCGGCTAAATATCTTAGAATTCGTTTGGCCGCCTGCCAGTGATCCTCCGTTGGGTGATGCATGAATTGGGATAGGCGGTTGACAGCGAAGGCAATATCTGGTCTGGTGAAAGAGAGATATTGGAGACTGCCTACTAGTCGTCGATACTCTGTTGGATCAGAGAGCGAGGTGCCCGAGTGGAGAGATAGCTTCGGGGAGGTCGCCATTGGTGTTAATACTGGTTTAGCGTCACCCATGTGGTATTTGTGGAGAAGATCAGTAACATATTTCCTTTGAGACAGATGAAGTCCCTTAGGAGTGCGATGAGCTTCAAGACCTAGAAAGTAGTTTAGATCTTCAGGATCCTTCACCGAAAATCGTTCAGCTAGTAGCGATAGGATCTGATGGATGATGGCTGGGCTGCTTCCTGTAATAAGTATATCATCGACATACACCAGCAGATAGGTATAGTGAATACCTCGCTTTAGTACAAACATGGAGGTGTCTGCTTGTGAATTGTTGAATCCAAGACTGAGCAGATACGTTTTTAGCTCCAGGTACCACGCACGCGGTGCTTGTTTCAAACCGTAGATTGCCTTACGGAGACGACATACATGAGTCGGATTGTCTTTATCAACAAACCCGGGAGGCTGCTCCATGTAGACTTCTTCGTGTAATATGCCTTGCAAGAATGCGTTATTGACATCCAATTGACGAATTGGCCATGACCGAGAAATTGCAATTTGAAGCATGAGTCGAATTGTAGTTGCCTTGATTACCGGACTGAATGTGGTTGTGTAGTCACGACCATACTCCTGATTGTATCCTTTTGCAACCAATTGTGCTTTACATCTGCCGAGAGAACCATCCGGTAAGAACTTGTGCTTGAACAACCATCTGCAGCCAACAATGTTATGATTTGGTGGACGAGGGACCAAGTCGAAGGTCTGATTATGGGCAAACGCAGTCATTTCGTGAGATACAGCTCCTCTCCACCGTTGGTCTTTGAGCGCCTGGGTTATCGTGGTGGGTTCAGGAGGGATTGTCAAGGACGATTTAGCGAGGAGGTTTAGTTTGGATGTTGGTTTTCGGATATTTGCCTTTAGGCGAGTTTGCATAGGATGGAGATTGGTGGGAGGAGGATTTGCGAGAGCAGGTTGTGTTGATGAGGACAACGGGTTGAGATTCACAGGAGTTGGGTGTGATTGAGGTGTTGAATTTGGGCCTGGAGGAATTTGAGTTTCTGGTTGGGCTTGAGGTTGTGGTTCATTTGATATTGGGCTTGTATCTGGGCTTGGGTTCTGGTGGGCTTGAGATTGAGTTTCATGAGTTATGTGGATGGGTGAACGATGGGCTTGGGGAATGGGATTGGCTTCAGATGTTGTTGGTGAGATATCCCGACGGTCATTTGCGATGGCTCGATTATGGGCAGAATCATTAGCGTCGGTGTTGTCGAGAGTCACCGGCGGTAGCGACGGTGGTGGAGGGAGAATCGTGTTGAGTGGCATTGGAGCGGTGTGCACGGGAACCTGCACAGCAACAGGAAGAGACGTAAGAGATGGTTGAGATAAACCGGAGGAAGGCGACTCACTTTGCGGCTGTGGCGAGCTAAGGCGAAACGGGAATGTCTGCTCATCAAATTGTACATGACGGGAGGTGTAGATTCATCCCGAGCTGGGTTGCAGGCAGAGGTATGCACTTTGAGTGAGTGAATACCCCAAAAAGACACAAGGGGTGGATCTGTTCTCGAGTTTGTGGCTGGCATACGGGCGGAGCCAGGGAAAGCACATGCAACCAAATACTCGAAGCTTGTTGTAGTTAGGTTGATCACCAAGCAGCCTCTGAAATGGAGACTTCATGTCAAGTACCGGCGTTGGAAGGCGGTTTATGAGATACACTGCAGCCGCAAACGCATATGTCTAATACGAGGTTGACATTCCAGCGTGAGTGAGAAGCGAGAGCTCGGTTTCAACGATGTGGCGGTGCTTCCGTTCTGAGACACCGTTGTGCTCCGGTGTGTGTGGCAGTGAGGTGAGATGAGTGACTCCGGCATGAGAAAGGAAGGATCTGAGAGCGATGAACTCGCCACCGTTGTCGGAGTACAAGGTACCAATCTTTGTGTTGAACCGATTTTCCACAAGGGCTTTGAACGGAATGAATGTCTCACGCACCTGCGATTTTGTTTTCAAAGGATAAAACCAAGAATACCGTGTATAATGATCAACCAAGACAAGATAGTATTTATAATTGTCCACCGAGACAACCGGAGATGTCCAAACGTCTGTGAAGAGGTACTCAAGGGGACGAGACGAGACAATTGAAGTTTGAGCAAACGGTAATTTATGACTTTTATTGATGGAACAATCGGAACACAATGAATTTTGGGTTTTAGAATGAGAAAGAAAAAAACGAGAGACAATGGTCTTAAGAATTGAAGAAGATGGATGGCCAAGGCGATAGTGCCAATCATCAAGGGACGTTTTTGGTGTTGGGGTGGCAAAGAAAGATGTGAGAGTAGTTTGAGAAACAGGCCACTCATAGAGATCTCCATTAGTTTTGCCTTGGAGTAACGGGGCACCCGAGGTCAGATCCTTGACCTGAAAGTGGGCGGGAAAGAATTCAACGGAAACCTTGTTAGCATTACAAAGTCGATATACGAAGATGAGATTTTTGTGAATGTGAGGAACACAGAGAACATTGTTTAAAGTGAGATTCCGAGAGGAAGAGGGCATAGAAAGGGAACCAGTATGTGTGATGTCCAGGCCAGAGCCGTCCCCAATGAGTACCGCATCATTGCCATGGTAAGGTTGATGAAGTGCGAGATTGTTGAGATCACTCGTCATGTGGTGTGTAGCACCACTGTCCAAGAGCCAGGCTGTGTTAGGATTCGGAGCTCCCAAAGCTAGATTAGCACGGGGCTGCCACGGTGGATAGGCGGAGCTCACGGAGTTGTTGCTTGCTGTGAAGTTGTGAGTGGTCAGTTGAGAGCATCTCTTTGCACTATGACCGTGCACTCCACAGAGTTGACAGCGACCTTGATAGCCACGAGAGACTCGGTTGTCGCGGAGATTATTGGAGTGATTATTTTGTTGATTCCGAGACCAAGGTTGAGAAGACCTGTGAGTCTGGTTGTGTTGTTGTCGTCCTTGGTGTCTGCTTGAAGCAATGTTGGCTGTGACAGGAAGATTTGTTGAAGCCGAGGAGAGAGTTAACAGCTTGGCTTCTTTGTTGAGCAATTTTTCATGGACTTCAGTGACGGTTGGTGTGGTGTCGCGCCCTTCGAGTTGGTCTGCCACGGCCTTGTATTCTTCAGGTAGGCCACCTAGGATGTACTCAAGTTGATCTTCATGATCAAGTGGTTTGCCAAGTAACGCCAACTGATCGAATCTTGTGGTTAGGCCCTGAACATACTCATCGATGGTCTTAGTACCTTTGGACCAATTTTTGATCTGAAGTCTGAGTTGTTGGGTATGTCCCCTGCTCGGGTTGGCGTACGTTGCTGCAAGCGTACTCCATATGTCTGATGTTGTTTTGGCAGTGGAGACAAGGGGCTGGACAGAGACAGAGATGGCTCCGAGCAGACCACTGTAGATGAGCTTATCTTGTCGTTTCCATAAGGTGAACGCTGGATTTGGTACTTCCGTATTGTTGGTCGTGACGGTGGTGGGTGGTGCAGAGACAGAGCCATCGAGATGACCAGCCAGTTCGTAACCATCGAGAAGAGCATTAACCTGAAGACTCCACATGAGGTAGTTGCTTGCGGTGAGTTTCGTCACGTTTCACATGTTAATATTGAGAAGTGCTTGAGGAGTGGTGTCAACGGTTTCAACAGAGGTGGTAGACATGATGAAGAAAGACGGCTGGTTGATTGAAGAAAAAGAAGTGTAAGAAGGAGGGAGGTCGAGATTGAGAAGAAAAGTAAGGAGGAGGCAGCCGAGAGCAAAGAAAATTAGGGTTTCGAGACCCGCTCTGATACCATGTAAGAGATGATACTTTCTTATTATTCAATATTGACAGAGGATACATATATATACTGGAACAAGAGAATTCTCTAGAAGAGTCTAATTACAGAAAGTGAATATTGAGATATTAAATCTATGATTCAGCGTATCCTTAACAACAAGTTCGTTTTTCCTTTTGCCGTAACATGAGGGTTTGAATAATTTTGAGAGACAATCTTGTTCCTTTTACCGTAGTATGAGGATTCAATCGTAATGAGTTTATTTTCACTTTTACCGTAGCGTGAGGGTGTGAACAGAGGATAGTTTTTTTCCTTTTGTCGTAGCATGATGTGCTGATCTATCGTGGTAAGATTGCTAGAGCTCTTCTTCCCTTTTGCCGTACCATGAGGATTCGACTCGTTTTAAATAGACGATCTCTTTTCTTTTATCGTAGTATGAGGATCTTCGAATTTGCGAGTTAGTCTCTGCCAAATGTGGCTCGAGCTAGAACTCGGACTTAGTTTTTCGAGTTAGTCGGCCTAGTATGGCTCGAGCTAGAGCTCGGACTAAGATTTGCGAGTTTAGTTGGCCAAGTATGGTCTGAACTAGAGCTCAGTCTTAGATTTGCGAGTTAGTCGGCCAATTATGGTCCGAACTAGAACTCGTCTCTAAGTGTTTGAGTTGGTCTTGTCTTTTTGTGCTTTTGATTCTAGAATTAATTCGCAAATCAATTCTAAAATTTGACCAAAACCACTAATTCATGAGTTGAACCACAAATTAATCCCAGGATGTTGGCCTCCATGACTCGACCGTTTGAACTCTTCTGGTGTATCGAGTCAAGCTCAGTTTTTAGATATTCCACTTCGGAATGTGAAAAATGGACGCGAGTCTTTTTAGTCGTGACCAAGTCGAGGTTGATGAACTTCACTTGATGATTTTATCCCTGGTGCAAGCCCCCCCATGTTGTGGCACAATGAGGACGTTAGAACTCCGTTGAGATCCAATCATTTTAGCTCGTAGAGTTTCGACCATTGTCCATTTTGATCAATGGAAAAGTTTATTCCCAATTTTTAGAATCATCTGAGGTTGATCCTCGAAAATCAAAAGAATCATGTGATAGTATGCACCTTTTTACGATTAACACAATGTTGTTCGAAAGGTGGCAATTCTATACATTGTCATGTGGACTTCTTAATTAGTCTTCACAACTCGATCATTGTAGGATGACGCGAACCCTTTGTTCAACGAACTAATATTCTTGCAACCAAAGTTCGAACGCACATTCTATTGATGCTCCTTTTTCAAGGTCCTGAACTATTTACTTCATAATTCGATGACACTGTCATCGAAGATAAGATCTTGCCACCCCGAATTTTATTCAGTCGGCTTATAGACAAATACTTTTATCATTTTATATTCGAGACAAATATTTTTTGAAGATTTTTTTAAAAAAAATATTTGATGGAATAAAAATGTGTGACTGGAAAATAATTTGGTAATTACTTACTTGTTTAGTTGTATTTCCGAAGTCGACCTGGTGAGTAAGAGTCACCCTTTTTGTATTTGACTCTTCAAACGAACGAATGTGAGTTCGTTGTTTTCTCCGTTATCTTCCTTCCGAGAGAATTAACTGCTCTGATGCTTGATCTTTAGAATGGATCAAGATTCTTTTGATCCCGACCTCAATTTCCTCGTGAGCAAGATAGAAAAATAGTATTTCTTAGAGTGAGCTAATATCCCTCTTTAAATCAAAGGATTTAATAACCCATCATTCTTCGTTCGAGATCACAAAATCTTTTTTCAACTCATCTTGGTTTAGTTGAGATGCTCGTGAGAACAGCCTAAACTAATGGTATGAATCTCAAAACCATTTGACTTCGGTTGCATCACGAGTCATCATCTAGGAATGACAAACTTTTTCTTCCTCTTCCTTAGAGCGAGGTTGTTGGATTCTTAGGGTTTTTTTCAAGAACGTTTTCTTCAACTCTCTTACCTTTTCCACACCACACATACTTACAAATTTATACTACTTATCTTAAGTTCTTAAACCTACTTTACTACTTATCACACAAATACATAACCCACCATAGTTGGGCTTAGTTTATCCTTAATGGCCCACTAACCATTTACACCAAATATCACGTGCCTTTTCTCTTCTTTGACTTTCTCCTTCTTCTTGTTCTTCGTTGACTCTTCTTCTTCCTTTTGTCTTTAATTCTTCTTCTTCCTTCTTAGACCATCTCCAATGTATTACTCTATTTGTTACCATCTCCTTTCTTCCTCTTCACATCATTCTTCTTCTCACACTTTCTGTTTATTTCTTGTGCAGGATTAAGCATAGGATCAAACTCCAACACTCCCTCTTGAATCTTTTACTTAATTCCCAAATTTATATCTAGGGCTTGATCCTCTTCTCTCGTTGGTTCTTCTCCGATTGTTTTCCGATCTCCTGGACGAGTCCCTTTAACGACATCAGCAAAACTCACTGGTAATTTTGATTTCTCCCTCATCATCTCATTCTTCTTTGTTCTTCCCATTTCCATTAAATCCCCCATTTTCACTGGTTTGATTCTCGGCTTGATTTCTCTTAGTTTATGCTTGATTTTAACTGAGCCTTGAAACTCCATTTCCTGCTGATGATTTTGTGCTAAATCTGTGTCCTCTATCTCCCTCACGATGAATTTCTTCTCATTCCACCCATGTAATTTCCTCAACTCAGTTTCTATTAAATTCTCCTTCTGCACACATCCAATATTTGCTTTGCCGCTCCATTTCTCGATTTTACTCGCCAATTGTTTGGTTTCAGTTGAGTTTCCAGTAGAGTCAAGGTCTTGAGACTCCCGCTCGTTGAATTCCTTTTTTCCTCTTGGTTTCAAAGGTAACTCTACCTTCCTTCTTTCAATATGTTTATGCTTCTCTAAGAACCTCGTACTCTCTAGTCTTACTTGATTCTAAGAACCTTTGTTGTTCTCTGGTTTTTCTTTCACTGTCTTGTGAACTTTCCCCACGTCTCCGCTAGTTGCTTCTCCAACCAGCTTCAGCTCCCTCTCAGGTAAGCTTCTTCTTCTCCGTCTGGTGCCTTCTTTGAACACCGCTTTGTTCCTCTCGGTTTCCCGAACGATTTCTTTGATCTCTTTAACTTCTGTTTTCTTGTTTTCAGTTGTAGGCCCTCTTCCGACCTTAATTTCAATCATAGACTTGACCTTCTCCATTCTCTGACTTACGTGATCAATCTTTTTATCAGTAAGCTCATTTTCTCTCTCGACAATGACAGTGTTTTTCTGCTTCATATTTCTCTCTTTGGTACTCAACTGGTTTATACACCTTCTCCTCATTCCATCCTTGTGGATTGGAACATTGTTGATCTTTGAACTTTGGTTTCATGTCGTCTAGCATCACGACTCTCTGTTTCCATGCCTGCCCGTTGCTTGATTTTTCCCCTTTGATGCATTTGGGTAAGTCATCTTTGGCCCCCTCAGTCATACAACTTAGTGACTGTTCTTTTCCTTTGTCTTGCAGGTTTTCAGCTTCATCATCTCCACATGCTTTATCAACCACTGTAGGTATGGTTTCTACCTTCTTCTGTGAAGCCTCTCCTTGTTGTCTTTCATGCATCCCATCTTTTGCTCTCTGAAATTTAATAGGATAACACCCATTTGTCATGGTCGCTCCAAACATCTTTTTCCCTTCTTGGTTCATGACTATGCACTTTGATCCTTTAAACATCAAATTACAACCATTACTGATCATGTGAGGAACACTTAGGTAGTTATGCTCCAAGCTAGGAACATAATGAGCATCCATTATAGTCCTCTTTCCTCTCTTTGTCATCACTGAAACAATGCCTCTCCCTTTTGTTTGCAAAACTTCACCATTGCAAAGTTTGATCCAAATCCTGGTTCTTGTGTCTAGCTGCGAAAACCAGCTTTCATCTCGAGCCATGTGTTTTGTAGCCCCACTATCAATCAACCACACATCGTCATCACTTAGTCTTTGCCCATGAGTGGCTGTGAATAGTCCTTCTTGTTGATCTTCTACTTCTGGATCTTGTTCTTCTTGTCCTTGAGTTTGTGCTTCAGCTTGTACTTGCGTTTGAGGTTGATTTTGCTTGTGTCTGCAGTCTCTTGCATAGTGCCCTGGTTTTCCACATACAAAGCAGCTCCCTCTTGATTGGTATTGCACATTTTGTTGTGTGTTAGTTGTCTTTTTCTTGAAATAACACTCCTCATCACTGTGATTTCTTCTTTTGCACACATTACACCACTTTTGAAATCTTGACTCTGACCCGAATGGTCCTTGCGTGTTTGAGATTTCCTTTTGAACATTTTTAAACCTCTGGAACCTTGCTGCAAATGCACCTTCTGCACTTCCACCATTTATATCATCCAGCCTGTTTTCTTGGGCTTGTAAGGCATTGATTACTTCAGCCACAGTCACGGTTGCTAGATCCTTTGTTTGTTCTATGACTCCCACATATGAGTCAAACCTTTCTTGTAGCGAGCATAAAATCTTAGACATAATAATGCTTTCTGCCATGTCTTCTCCAAGAGTTCTCATCTCATTTCCCAACTCTACTACTCTTCTAGTAAAGTCTTTTATTGTTTCCTTTTCTTCTTGTTTCAGATTATAGAAGTTTGCTCTCAGCCTTTGCAGCAATATCATGGAAGCTTTTGGATCTCCTTGGAACCTTAACTTCAACACATCCCACGCATCCTTTGAAGTTTCAGTGACAGACAGGTGACTGCTGAAAATTTCTTCAGACACAGCACTAAACAGTAATTGTAAGGCTGTTTGATCTTTCATCTCTAACTCTTCCCAAGCTGTCATCTTTTTCTTCTCATCTTCTGTGGGCGTAGATATCTTAGGTGCTTCAGGAATTCCGTCAGTTACTGTTTTCCACAAACCCCTAGACTTAAGTATAACCCTCATTTTTATGACCCAAAAACTATAGTTCTTCCCATCAAACATTGGAACCACTTGCAGGTTCTGCACCTTTACTCAAAACAGATATGGAACTTAGTTTTATACCTCGTCTTTCTTTTGTTTCTGTTGTGCTCTGATGAACCACCTCGTACCTCTGATTTTCCTTGTTTGCTAGACAGCTCTTCCTGCCAGCTTCTCTCTTCTTCTCTCTTGTGTTGATCTTGTTCTTTCTTCAAACTTCCAGGCCACCAGAACCTAGAAGCTCTGATACCATATTGGATTCTTAGAGCATGATCAACGCTGTTTTTTAAAGAATCTCTTAGAATATTTTAATATTAAAATGTTTTGGTTACATGCAGAGAATGAGACAACCGTCTCCTATTTAGGCAACCGAAGAGACAGTTTCTTATCACTGTTCACCATTTTAATATTAAAAAAACAGGTAAGAGACCCATTTTGGGTTTTACCGTTAATCATGGTCTTAGGGTTTTTTTCAAGAACGTTTTCTTCAACTCTCTTACCTTTTCCACACCATACATACTTACATATTTATACTACTTATCTTAAGTTCTTAAACCTACTTTACTACTTATCACACAAATACATACCCCACCATAGTTGGGCTTAGTTTATCCTTAATGGCCCACTAACCATTTACACAAAATATCACGTGCTTTTTCTCTTCTTTGACTTTCTCCTTCTTCTTGTTCTTCGTTGACTCTTCTTCTTCCTTTTGTCTTTAATTCTTCTTCTTCCTTCTTACGTACCATCTCCCTTCTTCCTCTTCACATCATTCTTCTTCTCACACTTTCTGTTTATTTCTTGTGCAGGATTAAGCATAGGATCAAACTCCAACAGAGGTAGCCAACATCCTTTTGAGAGATCTATTTCTCTTTCGTCTCCGTCGATATTTGGTTTGTACCAACAAGGTGATGACATGAGCATAAACTTTCGTAAGCTTAATCGAGCTTGTCGCTTATTGAAGTGAAGATCTTGTCAACCATTGACTTTTTCTTTTCTTGTGTAGTAGCTGATTCTAGAGATTTTCTCTTGCAAGGCATAACCCAAAATTGATTCGAGCTAGTCTTATGATTAAGATTTCCCATTATTTTTGGTCGAAATTATAAAAATGTATCATTCCTTTCAAGCTCTGAGCTCATAAACAAGCCAATATGACTTTGGAATAGCCACACTCCGAAATTTAGGTTCATGAAGCAAGCCAACCTGACTTCAGGATTAGACTATTCCTTATCGAGGAAGAGAGATAAAAACTCCTCCCTTGTCGACGTGAAGAACTCACATATGATTCTCGAAATTTCAATCATTGAATTTTGTATTCCTTTAATTGGTCGTCAAGTCCAGAGTCTAGAGAGATCACTCTCTTTCACCATGTTGAACAAATCTCTCACTTTGTTTCTGATTTTTTTCAGATTACGCCTTTGCGGCGTGATGAGTGACTATCATTATGGCTTGAATATCAAGGTATTGCAACCTTTAAGATAATCTCCGTCCTTTTTTTATCTTCCGAGATTGTGGAGACAAATCTCATAGCTAAGATCAAATCAAAGCATTGTTGCTTTGAAAGATAGATCAAAGCATTTTAAGATTGGGCTCTCTACGGATTGGCCGTTTTTCTCTCCTCGGAGTGAAAAACAAAACAAGAATATATATGAATCTTTTATGATCCAAAACATTATGTCTATTGTGAACGCTTGTTTAAACACTCCGATGACAAGTTTTTATACAATTTTATTTGTCCAATAGTCTCCCTTTCGGGTGAGAAAATAATCTGCTTATCTCTATTTAGAGATTAAGAGAAATGGTTTTTCTCTATGTCTCATATTTTTAAACATGTTTTCGTTGACATCGAGATGGAATTCTCATATCTTCTAATCTAATTTTTCTCTATGTCTATGATTTTAAAATCTGTTTTTTTCTCTATGTCTATGATTTTAAAATCTGTTTTTCGTTGACATCGATATGGAATTCTCAGATCTTCAGATTTGTTAGCAAGATAATGCTTTCAGTCATTTCTGACAAACATCGTGTGGATTCACCTTTTTGTCATTTCAATCTTTTGCATTGGTGTTAAACTTGCATATCCCTTCCTTCTAGTGGCAAACTGTTGTAGCTGGAATTACAACGGTCAAAATTTGTAAATAAAAAATAATCGAAGGACTTAGCTTGGCTTATCTTTAAATAGCAAAGGATTGAAAGGCTTTTTAGCAATAAACAAGGATTCGAAATCAGAGCTCAAAGTGAACGGATTTAGAGTAGATTTGGGTAGAGAATATCAAAAAATTATAGTGACCCCGAAATAAAATACAGTATGGAATGAACACATGAATTCATGCCGAAGTGAAGAAATAAGACGAAAATGTGTTTATTCTAACAGTAGCTGCACTCGGATGTCGAGTTGCCTACGTACACATTGTGGGATCCAGCTATAACGTAGTTCGTTTGAGTACAATGATCCTCCTCATAAAAGAAGGATATTCGCTCGAGGTTCTCTTAGGAAGAAGATGACTTCACTTCTCCTATAGAACCCGAACTGCAAATAGAAAGTATTTAGAGTATTAGTGTGTGTTTCCCTTCATGGAGGAGTCCCCTTCCAATATTGATGGCGTCTTCCCCTTTTAATATTGTTCTTCCTTCTTTGGAGCTCTCCATTGTGTAACGTCTTCTCCTTTAATGCATCATTCTCCGCCATTAATTGGTGAATTAACAACCAAATTAATGGTGAAATATCTTCAAATATTTTCGTCATTAACGTTGTCATTTGCTTCGTTGGATCCGCGATGAATGGTCTTTAATTCACCGGTTTGAATGAGTCTTTGATTTTGTTGGGGTTGACTAACGGTTCTGCATTTAATCCCCTTTGACCGTAAATTTCACCTTGGTAGACCTATCAGCTCGACTTGTCACCTCGGAAATGTCTTTAACCTCGTCATGCTTCCTTTACTTTATCGAATCCTTTTTACTATTACATTTATTGAATTCAATTTATTAAACTGGAATTTTCAACTCCACAATAATCAAGATTATGCATAAAGTGTAAAAGAATAAATCATTCTCACGTATAAATAGTGTACTTTGACTAGATTTCAAAAAGTCTAGTATTTGTCCCCCTCTCACGAGATTTTCATGCTCAATTATAAGACCGTTCGAAAATGACACAACGTCTACAATTATGAACTCTTTTTTCTTTTTTCCGACACCAGAATTATCAAGTCTTTCTTCATCACATTTTATGTGTTTCAGATTCCCTACAAAAATAACGTTTTTTACCAAAACTTTTAGTCCAATTTTATATATATACGCACCATTGTTAAATGTAAACAAATCTCACCATTAGTAGTTTTAGTGAAGCAAACATTCAAATCTAGCGCATCAGCAAAAGTCTAGCATTAACAAAAACAAAAAAAAAAACAAATCGAGTAGTTCTTTTTTGCTTTTCATCTAACTAGTGGTATTAAATTGAAGAATTAACCCACCAAAGAATACAAATCGAGTAATTCACTAAATTAGATTAGAGTTATGCTAGATAATAGTCTCATTAGTCATATGACTCATATCCGAAAAACAATAAGATTAGAGAGTATCCAAACTCAGTCAATATATTTATATAAACGAGCCAAAAAAACACTGAGATGAAACACTATTTAAAAGATTTACGAATTTTTTTTTTGTTAAAAAGATTTACGAAAATATAAAACAAAAAAATGATTTACGAAAATACAAAAACAAGTACAGTATAACCTCTATAAATTAATATATCGATAAATCAATACATTTCTTCAGTCCCAAATTGGTTTTTCGAACCAATTAATATATCCATAAATTAATAACTCTATAAATTAATAAAATATCATGGTCCTGATATTATTAATTTATAGAGGTTTTACTATACTAGTAAATCAAGGGAAAACGATCTATTTCCCCACGAACTATTGCCATATCCTTCCAGATCCCCACCGAACTATGCCTTCTGTATATCTCCCCCACGAAAGAAAAGTTAAAAACCTAAATCCCTCCGAAAAAAAAGTTCGAGGATTAAATCCGTACAAAATAAAAGTTCGAAACCCCATATGCATTGGTTTACTGTTTTCTAATTAAACCTAAACCATGTAAAACCAACCCTAAATCGGATTATAACCCGATTACATTTAATAAACCGCAAATTATGACCTAGACCCGACTAAACCCAAATTCCCCAAAATCGAAAATCCCAAAATAAAAAAATCCCCAAATCCTAGAACCCTATAAATCGAAAATCACGTAATGTTGAACGAGAAGATTGAAGTCAAAGACGAGATCAATGAGCTGAGCATGTCGAAGACGATTGCGATTAAGAAGCCGTGGACAAAACAAAAAGAATCGTTCTGTCAATGTTCACATGTCGGGACTAAGTTTCAGAATTTCGATCGGAAGAATGAACATCTTTTATTTCATTAATTTGAAGAAGCGAGACATCGACTTTTGGCTTAAACATTACAAGCTATAACTAAGAACAAAAGCTTCTTTTTTTATAACAAAACTATGATAAGTGTTTCTTTCTTGTGAATCATAATCCATGTTGCAGCGACTCAGAAACTAATGGTCCTAAGTATATTTTTTCATCGTAATCTCTACGAAATCAATTAAAACTGGAACTTAATCTTGCGGTGTACTCAGCCACGAGTTTAGCAAAAGATGAAGATTTGTCCTCGAGCAATCTCAGTGGCGAATCATACTCTTCAATGATCCCTGCACATAGAACAAAACAAGACACCCCTCAATGATTCATCTGCACATATGTTCTATCGAATAATTTGAAAGTTTCAGACAAACCATTGCTAAGAAGCAGAACCATGTCGCTGTCAATAACCGAAGATATCTTGTGTGCAATGGTTATCACTGTACAATCTGAGAAGTGTTCTCTTAACGTTTTCTAAATCAGATTGTCAGTTGCAGTGTCAACAGAAGCAGTGTCAACATAAGCAGTGGCTTCATCAAGCTCCTTTCTATAAACATCATATAATTAGATCAACAAGGAACCATTTTGTTTCATGGATGGTTCGGGCAATGGACATAGAATCGGTTGATCATTGTCCAGAGGCTCAACCGGATGTTCCACCAGTTTAATTTCGGTAGCTACTTCAATCCCATGTGTAGCAGTTGTTGCAGTAAATCAGAATTTGGAGCCAATACTTCCTTATCGTCCTATTTCAAAGAGACAAAAGACAATTTTCAATAACTCAAAAAAGTTGTTAAATTAATCTAACAAATCCCAATTTTAAAGTATAAATCATTAATCAGTAAGGAAGTAACACAAAGACTAATCCTTTGGTCGAATCTGAAATTGAAACTAAAACGATTTTTCAAGCATATCATGAACAGTATTTTTTAAGCATAGATTGAACTTCATGAGCAGATGATCAATAAGAACCGATCCATAGCAAAAAAAAGTTTTAAGTTTTCTCGAACCGAGAAGAAAGCTTACGATTGCACTTTGTGTTCGTCGATGGCTGCTTCTACCAACAGAAAATCTGGAAAATATTCCAACCATGGTTTGATTAAATCTGATATCTTCTTTAGGACCTTTGAAACTACGAAATTCAAATTCTGACAATATACTTACACTAGATTTCGGGAATGTTAGATAAGAACAATCGAATTTGCAAAATCGATTTTAGGGTTCATAAATTTTCAAAATTGAGGTTTTTTTGGGGAATTGGGGATTTTAAGTTGTGGATATACGGGTCGGGTTTTAGCTCGGGTCAAGGTTTTTAGTTCGAATCGGGTTTTTTTGGTTTGGTTTCAGGGTTTGATGGTTTGCTCTTGGGTTTATATCACAGACCGTGAAAACCGACATCCGTGGGGATTTAAGTCTCAAACTTTTTTTGGGAGGGGGGGGAGGGATTTAGGTTTTTAACTTTCCTTTCGTTGAGAGATATACATAGGGCATAGTTCGGTGGGGATCTGGAAAGATATGATAATAGTTCGTGGAGAAATAGATCGTTTTCCCGTAAATCAATGATAACATAAACGAAATCTTCTACCCAAAAAAAATCAGAAACAAAATCTATGAATAATTTGGATGTGAAAAGAAAAGAAAAAAATTTACTAATAAATGCGCTCTGTATTTGTGGGGTAAAAGAAATAAAAAGAAATGAGATGTGTGTTTTATAAACAAATCTAAAGCACCAAATCTGACGGTCCATAGAAGAAAAAAAGCTTTAATATCTGTGCCACTAAAAAAATCCCTCTCAAGTCTCAACACTGAGTCACTGACACTAAAATCAATGGGAGAGGTTTTGTTTTTCAAACTTTTTCAAATTCACATAGCCAAAACTCTATTCTTCTCAATTGCTTTCTCCTCTTATTCACCATTTGCAGGAAGATAAGAAGAAACCAGAGGAGAAAATGGAGGAGAAGAAAGCTGAGGAGCCACAAGTGAAATCAGAGAATAAGAAAGAAGAAGAGAAGGAGAAGAAGAAAGAGCCTCAAGAGATTGTTCTTAAGATCTTTATGCATTGTGAAGGCTGTGCTAAAAAAATCCGTAGATGTCTTAAAGGCTTTGAAGGTATACCACTAATCACTTTCCTTAAACTAATTTGTGTAGTGGTTTAATTTAACCATATGGTTATAACTTTTTGGGATAATTGAAAATGTAATTAATGTGATAGGAGTGGAGGATGTAACAACTGATTGTAAAACTAGTAAAGTTGTGGTGAAAGGAGAGAAGGCAGATCCATTAAAAGTGTTGCAAAGATTGCAAAGAAAGAGTCACCGTCAAGTGGAGCTTCTTTCGCCGATTCCGGAGCCTAAACCGGTTTCCGATGAACCGGAAAAGAAAGAGAAGGAGAAGGAGAAACCTAAACCCCAAGAGAAAAAAGAAGAGGTATTGTAATTATTTTGTAAGATTTTGGGGACTAAATTTGTAATTTGAAGAAACTAAATTGGTTTTTGTGTAATTTAACAATAAAATTTTGTGTGCACTAGGTATTGACAGTGGTGCTGAGAGTTCACATGCATTGTGAAGCATGTGCCATGGAGATCCAAAAGCGAATAATGAGAATGAAAGGTTTGTTTTCTTTTCTTTTTTTTCACCTTATTATTTAATTTTTTTTTATTAAAATATTCTCAATTGGGTACGATTCCTATTGAATCTGAGTTTTAGTTCTGAATTTGTGGGACTGCACTTAATTGGGACATTATGTTTTGGACTCTTCTGTGTGTCATAAAATTGATTCCAGCTTTAAATTGTATGTACTATGTTGGCCCTTTTTAAAAAATAGCAATTGAAAAAGAGCATTTGTTTAGTGAATTTCTTCATTAAAAAAGAAATCCATTTACCAGATTATTGTTATTATAATCATATAGCAACAAATTTTTCTTCTTCACAAATATTTTTGTTTATTTTGAGTATTTCAAGAATACATGAATGTTGACAAAAAAAAAAAAAAAGAATACATGGATCGAGTCAACTTAAGTCAAATACTTCACCTATTTCCCAAGAATCCCAAAGTTCTAAACACTCTTGTTTTTATTTTTAGTTAGGATTTACATTTCTTATTTGCGGATTTAATACTTAACTGAAATTACAATATACTCCATCTGTTTTTTAAAAAGTGTCATTCTGACAATTTTCACACAAATTAAGAAAATTAATAAAAATTCAATTTTACCCTTTATTAATACACTAAAAAAAATTCTCTTTCTAATTAATACATTAAAACTCTAGGGTTAAAATTGGATTTTTAATAAAAAAAATTACATTGAAAATACAAAATGACACTTTTTATGTAACAAAAAAAAATGTTAGAATGACATTCTTTTTGAAACGGAGGGAATATATTTATATGCCAACAATAAATTGTACAGGTTTTTTTTGTGGGAAGTTGTGGGATGTTTGGTAGAAATATTTTGGAATGCTACAAATATTTGAATTGACTTGTAAGAGCCAAATACATTAGTGGCTCGAGGAAAAATTAATTTTTTACAACGACCTCATTTTTATTCGACATTTTTTGGATTAATTCTCTGAATATAATATATAGTTTAGTTTACGTTTTCTTATAGAAAATAAAGTATAAATATGTTATATGTAGGAGTGGAGTCTGTGGAACCAGACTTTAAAGCATCACAAGTGAGCGTGAAAGGAGTTTTTACACCGGAAAAGCTAGTTGAATACGTTTACAAGAAAATCGGGAAGCACGCCGCGGTTGTTAAGCAAGATCCACCGCCAAAACCGCCGGAGAAAGAAAAAGAAACGAAAGACAAAGACGAGAAGAAAAAAGAAGAGGAACAACCCAAAGAAGGAAAGGAGGCCAAGGAAGGCGGTGGTGGAGGAGTGGCCAAACCGGCGGCCGGAGGCGGCGATGGTGCGGCCGAGGAAGGGAACAAAACGGTGGACTTGAAGAAGAACGAATATCAATACCAGCCACCGAGGTATCCCGTGGAGATGTTTGCTTATCCACCACAAATATTCAGTGATGAAAACCCCAACGCTTGTACTATGATGTAATAAATCGTCGGTTTAAGAGGTTGTAGGATTTTTGTTGTACTCTATTTTTATGCCGTATTTTTATTTTAATAGTACTATTTTTGGTATGGTTTGCTTCAAGGTAATTAGATGATCGTAGTTTTTAATATTGTCAAATATAAAATTAGCCTCCATGCAGAGATTTTGCTTCAAGCTAATTAGATTATCGATTTCTTGTTCTTGGTGATCGATATGAAGTCAATTATTTCCTTTCTGTGAACTAAAACATAACATTTGACCAATCATCCTTTATATATAATTCAACTACCACTTGACTGCTAGCTAGTGATCTCGAGTGGGTTTTTCCATGAATTTACTCACCATACCCACTGCATAATTATTAGCCAAGCATTGTCTCGATCCGATCATTTCATACATAATGTTGTCAACAATATTTGCAGAAGGCATTGATTCCTTATAAGTTGCTTCATCTACAAATATTGCCTTGAGTTTAAAATGTCTTCCCAAATCCCAATAGAATATGCACTGGCTTGGCATTTCCATTGTAAAACTCTGAAAACCTACTCCCAAGCGTCTTACGTATCTCTTCACGCTACTTTGTCTATTTAAGATGATGTTTGAGTATTAAGTTACATGAGCTTTCAACTCAAAACTAATTGGCAATAAGTGAATTGGTCCATGTCTTTTATATATTACTTATGATCTCTATCAACTTGCGATATTGGATATTTTTCCTAATACACCCCCTTCAGATGATGACTCTTCTGGCCATCAATCTCGATATATTCAATAAGACTAATTTTCGATTGGGCTGATTTCGATGGATCAATTTTGGATCGGATCGATTGTGGATCGGGTTGGATAACATGGACCAGACTCAGATACCATGTTAAGTTACATGAGCTTCCAATTCAAAATCAATTGGTAATGATTGGATTGGACTATGTCTCTTATATATTATTTAGGATCCCTGCAACTTCCGATTGTGATATTAATCAATAATTTTGAGAATATGTGCTATCAATAATTTAATTTTTTTTTGTATGATTGTAAGGCTGGAAATTCATATTGTGGTGACATACAGAAAAATTAGAGCTTCGTCATACATGGCTGAGTTTACAACCTTCCGAGTGTGTTTATCGATCACATCTTGGAATCTCCATGCCGATTGATGAATCACCTTTACCAAGTAAGCTCTTGCATTCGTTTACGACGGACATCTCCATTATGTTCCAAATTTTTTTATTAGCATGCATACACGTGAGAAAACACATTATTTTTCTTCAACAATCATAAATTCGTTTTTCTTCGAGGCATTGAATACCTCAAGTGTGAATGTACTATCCGGAAACATAGCCAAAAACTTGTTAGGATTGTTTTCAAGGTTTTAGATTTATTAGAACCATATACTTTTTTCTTCTTTTCTTTCGAAGTATCTCTTTTCCATTTAACATAAGTGTTGGTTACATGCTTTTTGAAAGCAGACATCGGGAAATTCATAAATACACATATTTAGCAGACAAACTGATGGGATCAAATCAACCTAATATAATAATTGAAAGGACCGCACTTTTTTTTTTTTTTGCATAGATAATTAACATTAAACAATCATAATAATTAAACATTAATTATTACACAACTACCAGTACAATACAAGTACACAACTTAAACAAGCTAATGATTTATACAACAGTAAAACAACTGGTATCGATCGATACTTCCTGATGAGTGGGACTTTTGCAAGTCCCGGATCAATACCTCAAGTTGTAGTATAAGAGGTTATCGAACCGAAGAGGCTAAGGTCGAAACACTAAAGAATGCATGAATCTTNGATTCCACGATCACGCCTTATCTTTACCTGCATCGACAAAAGTGATGCATCAACATTTGGCTAACCAAATGCTGAGTGAGATTGATCATCCCAACAACAGGCTACCAAATAAACACAATATAACAATATTCACAACCATACAAGAATTAATTATCCACAATTAAAACTTCACAACAACAACCGGTATCGATCGATACCCCTCTGGTATCGATCGATGCCCAACAACACACAAGTCCCGACAAGGGACTAGTATCGATCGACACCCAAACACAACACTTGGCATCGATCGACACAACACGGTTCAAGTCTAACACCCCGATACACCACAACTCAAGACCACCGCCTATGGTCTGGTATCGATCGATACCCACCTGGTATCGGTCGATACTCACGAGACCTAAACGCAGGAATCGCCATACAAGCCATAAAAGCATCAACCAAGCTTTAACAATGCATCACGCAAGCTCACTTGCTAACCTTTGGTCACAACTCACCTTAAAACAGCTGAATCGAGCTCTAAAACGACCTTCCTAAGCCCAAGAAGATCTCTCTCTCTTCTCACCAGCTTACGTCTCCGAGCTTTTCACCAAGCTCCAAACCTCTCGATCTCGCAAGATCTACGCTTCGCAAAGCTTCTTCTCACTTTATCTCCTTCTCTCTCTCTCACTCTTTCTTTCACGAACTCTCTCGACCTTCTATGGTCTTATCCTTCCAAAGGATAGGTTTTTATACTCGAAAGAAGAAAGAGAAGAAGATAACCACGAGAAAACCCGGCTGGTATCGATCGATACTGCCCAGTATCGATCGATACTGCCCGGAACAACCAGAATTAATTATTTTCTCCTTTAATAACCAATTCTTCCGGAACCACGGGCGCTACAATAATAGTGGATGGGAATTAATCAACCTGAGCATTTGGAGAGCGTTGGAATAGCTCGAAACAGCGATATAGGTAGAAGTGAGGATCTTGGTTCCTTTGTTGTTGGAGACCAGTAGGAGTACTCGTTGGTGATGCAGTATATATATCACTATCCATTACCGCAATCCTGACCCAAATAGTGATATGTATACTCTTCATAATCAAGGCAACGTGTTTGGAATTGAGTGAGTGAAGCCGAGAACTCCTTTCCTTCCAAACTTCATAAACCATAGCTTTGAGGATTAGATAGCAAATGACATTTACTTTAGGAGACTGAGGAACATAGGTATCCAGAGTGAGACTCTTCCAAGTTCACCGAGAGCTGAATCGAGAAGGAGGGTCTTAAGAGCTTGTGTGCCAACAAATCTTATCACATTGGCCAGGGGAACCAACCGGTGAATGTCTTGTGGGACAAGACTTGAGAAGAGAGATAAGAGGATGTCTACTGCGTGGTAAGCATCAAAGTTCCATCAACAATAACTTGATTTACGAAGGCAAGATAAGCAATTCCAGACACTGAATGACCATTTTTGACCAATCATGTCAATCAATGGACCCAATCCTGTCTAGTTGTCATGCCAAAAGAAGGTAGAACCACCAGATACAACCTGATGACATAGATACGACCTTGCTACGAGACGGAGTTTGGCTAACTTCTTACATAACCAGCTACCAGAACCACTAAAATCTATATCCCAGAAAACCCTTCCTATGATCAAGTTAGAAAAGACTCATGAAACCCACAAAGAGGTGCCTTTGGTATAAAGTAACCAAATAAGTTTAAGGCCAAACACCTTATTCCAATTAACCAGCCTCCTAAGCCCTAGTTCATGTTCTCTCTTGTTTTTACACACAATATCCCATCCAACATTTTCACTTCTTGCGGAGGTTGGGGCTTACTCCACAAAAACGCGTTACAAATCTGCTCCAAATTCTTAAGACAAGCATTTGGGAAAAGTAATACCGAAGACTAGAAGTTGATGGTGCTCATAATGACTAACTGAACCAGATGTAACATTCCAGTAAAGAAAAGGAATCGAGATGTCCAAGAGAAAATACGAGCCACTATTTGATCGATGAGGGGGACTGTAGTCTTGGGGACGCAGCTTGTGAGGAACCTAGGGAAGACCCAAGTACTTGACTAGAAGAGATCCATGCCTTAGCCCAAACTCCGCAACCAACTTTCTAGTGTGAAGGACACTATTACCATCCAAGAAGAGAGCCAACTTATGTATAGTCCCAACCCCGAACCTTGATGGAAATTGTTCAAAACTTGAAGAATATCCGCAAGAGAAGAGCATGAACCATCAAAAAAAATAAGAACAATGTCTGCAAAACTCAGGTGGGTGAATAGTGGGTCGATATAGAGCGGATGTGGCTGAAATAAGTCGGTGGAACAAGCTTTGTCGAGGTTCTTAACCAGCACATCCATTGCTAGAGCAAAGAGAGATTGAGGAAATGGGATCTCCCTGCCTTAAACATCCATTGCTAGAACCATATATATACTTGATATGTTCATGGCAGTGCCTATGCTTAGAGTATGGAGGGTGTCAAAGCTCAGGAATCTTTTGATCATGTATAAAGAAACAAAAAAAATAATAAGTTTGGACGACAAACGAAAAATTAAAAATTCTTGTGGATTTCGTTTGGTAAGTGAGTGTAGTAAAATAAAATAAAGCAGTAGTAACTGATGGAGTTCAAGCAACGAAAAAAGAGTTTTATGGTTTTCAAGATCAATCTCTGTTAGAAGTATAATAGTTTCTCTCAATTTATTGATTTGGCCAATAGGCTTATTTATACAAAGATATAACTTGTCTAGCAAGTTCTTTACAAATATGATAATAAAAAATCTACCTATTTAACAATAAGAAAATATACACAAATGTTAACTTTCCGTTTAACTCGATCTCATATAATCTCCGAGATCTCCTAACAATCTATGATTGGACCTAGATATACCAATTTTATTAGTATGTGATTGAGAAACAAGAGAGCATAAAGTTAAGTGAAACTGTGTGCCTTTTATGCGTTAAATAGAAAAAGAGAAGTCTTAGTTCCTATGCTAACATTTAAAAGAAACTAATCTCCATTAGCAGGCCCTTAATCTGTCATGCATCCCAACAACATTTTTGTTCAATAGTACATGATTTAACATGTCCTAGGCCAAGTCCTTTTTGAATCATCAGTTGTTAGTTGGCTTGGTTTTGGGTGTCATCTTTCGAACAAACCGGTCATAAATTGGTCAAGTCGGACCTGAACCATCCTAAACAGCAGCACGTAAATTTTTAGATAAAGTATGCATCTTACTAGGATTACATATTACCAAGGTTGCTTCAATTTTAATTCACATATTGAACACGGAGAAATGCATCCAACACACCATAAATATATAATAATAATAATAACATTATTTAGGCATAACAAAAGTTCATACTTCAGACTGCAATATCCATCAACCTTAAACTATAAAAACAAAATAAAATATATGGTCATTTGGGTAAAAAACATAAGTTGACTACTTATTTAAGTATCTTTCATCAGATAATTGGAAATTAGGTGGGTCAATCCACGTCTACAATTTTGGACTTTTATACCCCTATTTTGATGATGTCATCCAGTTGGCTCTCTTGCAATAATATATAACTCACCCAACAAGAACATTTAATGCTCTACAAAGCTAAAGATTTTTGGTAGATAATGGTGTCGCCGCCGCCTGCAATTGGATTTGGTGTATCATAATTTTTGTGTGGTGAAGGCAACATCGATAAACTAAATAACAAAAAAAAAAAGACATGAAGCCCCATTATTTATTGAGCGCAAGTGTTTTGGTCTGCACACAACAAAACATTCTCCTGCACTTTTATTACTCCAAATCTTTGTTCTTCACCTACAATAACTGCAATCCGCCGTTAGTGATACTAGTTTATCGATAGTATCTGATTTCAGGTGAAGAAGAAGAAGCAGTAGTGAAGGTAACCGTTAACTATTCTTATGCTTGTGATTGATAAGTTATATTACTACTTTTTCTTGTGCTCGATAATTTTGAGATGCTAACAATGGAGTATATATGTAGCAGGAGGTTGAATGATGTGTCTAACCGAATGTATTATTTGAGGTGAGTGTAGAAAGAAAGGTGACGGAAACTGGGAGCGTCATGCAGACTTAGAGGGTTTTAACTGTTCCGTTGTTCTTAAAGAAAGAGACTCGTACCGGGCAATGGAGGAAGCCATCCGTATGAAGTTGAGGTTGCGGCCCAATCAAGAAATGGAAATAACATACCGTTGTCCGCATCGGATGTTGGGGCCAGATTGGATGAAGACAAAGCCGGTACGAGATGGGTGGTCAGCCACCGAGTTAGCGGTAGTACCAGTAGGTCAGTTAACGCCTCTCCCTGCTGCGTTAGTTGGGCAACGAAGTTGTCACCTTCCGGATGTAACCTATGATGGGGGCGTCAAAAAGCACAAATACGGGTGCGAGTAGTCCCACTTACACTTGTCTGTTATTAGATATTTATTATTGACCGTTAATAATGATACATTTGTTCGCACAATTCCCATACAACATATAACTACAAGGTAACAAGTACATGTTATTTGATAACAGCGAATTTCTCTCGATATCTTTGGATGCTAACCGTGTTTGATAACACAGTTGGATGCTAACAGTGTTAACCGTATGGGTAAGATTGTTATCGGAAATGCGGATAACATTTATTCGCATAATACAACCAGTGAAGTGAACATTTTTAAAAAACAGAGTGCTATAACTACAAGATAACAAGTACATGATGTTATTTGTTACAATGAATCTCTCTCGATAACTTTGTGGAGTGCTAACAGTTGGATGCTAACAGAGTTAACCGTAGGGGTCAGATTGTTATCGGAAATGCGGATAACAGTTATTCGCATAAAACAATCAGTGAAGTGAGCATATATCTAAACAAAAATATTCAAAAAACAGAGTGCTATACCTACAAGATAACAAGTACATGTTATTTGATAACAGCAAATCTATCTCGATAACTTTGTGGAGTGCTTACAGTTGGATGCTAACAGAGTTAACCATAGGGGTCAGAATGTTATCGGAAATGCGGATAACAGTTATTCGCATTAAAAAACCAGTGAAGTGAACATATATCTAAAAAAAAACATTAAAAAACAGAGTGCTATAACTACAAGATAACAAGTACATGTTATTTGATAACAATGAATCTCTCTCGATAACTTTGTGGAGTGCTAACAGTTGGATGCTAACAGAGTTAACCGTATGGGTATTTCCCGCATCTAAGACTGGTGACAATTTTAAACTCCCGCATAGAAACCCTGATTGGTTTGCCAGCAAACATCAGCCATATCTCGTTCTCTTTTTCGACATCCAACAATCGCGTTAGAGTAAATAATCCAAAAGCCCCCGACCAAGCTAGTTTGGAAGAGAAGTCAAATAACTTCCCAAATTGGGTTTTATACATGAATTATCTTTCGTCGCCGTCACACGCCAGTTCAATGTTCGAAAGGACGGTCATTTTCTGATAAATGTTGACCCGTTCTCCGGTGACTCAGGTGGGGACTTCAGTTTTTTTTTTCTGAATTGAAGGTGACGACAAATCCGGATATAACCGTAAATAAAGGTGGGTTTTCACTTTTGCAACTCTTCCTATTTCTTCTGAAAAAAAAATATATTGGGGAAATCTTATACGTATCCATCAGAGATAAAGTTGTCTTTCTCTAACAACTTTACTGCACTTGTGGGCTACATCATTACGCAACCTATTAGAATAGTTTAGATCTACAATGAGGAGGGAGTAGGGGTTATTACGAGATTTCACACGTAAAACAGTGACAAGTACAGTGGCTGAGAAAGAAAACTAATTTTGGTATTAATCAATGCTAGTTACTCATACTACCCTAAAATATACCACTTATTCATGTTTTGAAAACATGATTCCACTATTTTACACCATTAATCCATATATTATTCATTAAATTTTTACGTTTTCACATTTTTATAAAATAATTCAGTTATATATAACTAATGTGTTAAAAATATAACTAAAAAAAACATGATTAATCTACTAAAATTAATTTTTCAACATTTTATAATTATTTTACGGAATATTGATTCTGTTCAGTTCTTTCCGCTAACAATTATTCAATTATATCGTTATTCTGACATACTAGGCAAGCCCCTAATTTGTTATCATAATCATAAAATAGTATATCCAAAGTAATAAACAAGTCACAAGAGATTGAAAAAATCGAAAAGAGAGAGGAAATCCTAATATAGCTTTAACGACGTTTTAACGGCTTCTTCAATGCTTACTAGTTCTTAGGTTGTGAATGTTTACTGTGTTTAAACCAAACACACGGTGGTTTAATTTTAAAGTCACCATTCACGGTGAAAAACAACAAGTAGACAATTGATTATAAAAAAAAAAATTGATAGATAATGGAAAAAGACAGATTCCGCACTTGAAGTAGAAAAGCAGGGGAGTGGGTGTGTTTTGGTTGTGGTTCATTCATTATTATTATTTTTTTTTAAATCTAAAATAACAACTCTATAAAATTCCACTATTTCCATAAATCACTCTCAACCCAAAATTTTTCTCCAAACGTAATTTTCTCCAAAACATTCTCTCCAAAAATTTTCTCCAAAACACAGTTTCCAAAAATTCTCCAATTCCTTTGCACCAAGTAAGCAATTTTTTGTTTCGACAATATGCAATTTTTTTTTGTAAACATAATATGTTAGATAATACATATATATATATATATATATATATGATTAGCATTATAATGCAACATTTAAAATATTAAAAAATTGTAAAACTCTTCACTCCCAAACATTAAAAATAAATGATATTTTAGTTCTCAGGATATACATAGTAGCAAGTTAAGTTGATGTTATCTATGCTTTTAGAAAATACATAGTAGCAATTTTAAAATTTTAAATAATTAGGTTTGAAAATAAACAACACAGATCGGGAGCCTGATTTAGATGACATGGGAGCAACTGATGTAGAAGATGGAGCAGATGAAGGATATATGACACGACTAAGGGACAATATAGCAAATATGTTATGGGCAAATCAAAATAGTCGATAAATTTTTTTATGTATTGTATTATACTTAATATTTTGAATTTAATGTATTTCTTCACAACAAATATAGTTTGTTATATTTATAAATTAAAACTTTAACTTTAAAAATAATTTGATTATGGCTATATTGTATTATATTATTTTACTTGGTTTTTTTGGATGTATTTTTTTAATTTTATTTTAGCAATAAATATGTTATTATAAAATTCCAAACAAATTTATTAAAATTTTAATAATTATTTAGTTATGGTTCGTAATTAATTTATGTAAAATATTTGATCATTAACAAATTAATAAGTTTTAATTTATGATCATATAAATATCTTTAATCCATTTTTATTTATAAAATATTTATCTAAAATATATATTCCACACCGCTTTTTACATTTTCACCATTCACACATTTGGATCAAACCGCATGTTGTTTTTTTCACCATTCATATATTGTCTCGCACCGCTTGTTCCGTAGTAACATCACTTGTTCCGCATGATGCGTTTCTTCCAACCGCACCGCACTATAACCGCACCGCACCTCCTAAACCGCTGGTTCCGCACCGCTCAAACTGCTGTCACCATTCGAAACCTAATTCTAGAAGTTCTTTTGGAGGATTTACGGGTTCTCATAGATTTTTTGAGAAATATCTATTTTTAGTTTAATTTGATATTCGAACAAAAATTATGTAGAATATAAAATAATATTTCTATAATATATGCGATTTTATTACTTGAAATATTTATAAAAACATTTTTGAAATTTTTTATATAAAATATATTTAAATATTCCTAAAATTATAAAATATGTATTAGACTAAAATGAATGGTATGGAATCTAAGGTTTTACAAATTAAAGATTATATTTTTATTTTGCTTTGTCAATTATTAATATATGTTAGATTTATTTTCTTACTTGATAAAATTGATTTAAAGACAAGATAAGATTGGTTATGTTTTGAATTGAAATGGTATTATAGTTTGACAGATGTCTATATAAATAATACATACTTGGCACATTTATACTAGTTATTTAGATAAGAATTGAGTGGTTAAACTATTTTTAATAGATAATTAATAGTAAATAAATAGTAGGAAAATCACAATAAAGGAATCCCATCGATATCTGTCCTCTATTGGCCGGTGCCATGTCGGACTATCAATCTCTTCACCCACGTGTCCGGTATAATCATGCAAACTAAACCCATGCAAACTGATCCAGAATCGTTAAACCGGACTAACTAACTCGACCTTGATCGCCCGTCTTACCGTACCAAATGCAAAAGTGTTATAAGATTACTTTGAAAAGAAAACTAATTTCATCGGTTTGGTATCTAAAATAACAAACCCGATTCGAACCACGTGTTGAACCAAATTGTGCTAAACCGTTTTAATGTCTAAGACAATTAATATAAATATGAAGATCTTTGTTGATCTTCCTCATCTCTGGTCGTGGTCTTTTCATAAAACAAAAGGGCTTCGAAACTTCCTTTCATTGGTTTGGATTTGTCGTGTTCATCTTAAAATGACTAAATCATGGACTTTACTCTCTTCTCTTTATCCCATCGTTGGGTATTTATTTGATTTTTCGTATTATTTTCTCTATTTAATATATAGGTTTCTTCAATTTCTGGTTTGAATTTTTTTCTTATAAAACTAATTTCAAGGATTTTCATTTCATTATTAAAATAACAGTGTGATTTCGTGTTTTGTTTTCTGTTTACGATCATATGCAGGCCCGTGATAATGCTACTTTATCCATTGTAAGTAATTTCATATTGCTTCTTCTATACATTTTGTTTCATTTTACTATAAAGATTTAATTTAATTTATTTATTTATATGATATTGGTAAAGATATGCGTCGGTTATAGCAATAGAAAGCCCATCAAAAGAAGACGATGAGCAATGGCTTGCTTATTGGATTCTCTACTCTTTCCTTACTCTCTCGGAACTCATCCTTCAATCTCTCATAGAGTGGTAACAATAATATCTATGGTTTTTGTTTGTTATGTTTTTGTTATAACTAAGACTTCGCGGGGGTAAATACCATATAGTAAAATTTAGTATGAAAAATTATTTAAAACGATTAAAAGTGGATTTTCATCGAACGAAAAATGATGATACAGAGACGTGAACATCCAAAAATATTTTATAATTGTTATGGTTAAAATTGAAAAAAACTGATAAAATGTTGAATATATATATAGGATACCGATATGGTACACGGCAAAGCTAGTGTTTGTGGCATGGCTGGTTTTGCCGCAATTTCGAGGAGCTGCTTTTATATACAACAAAGTTCTGAGGGAACAGTTTAGGAATTATGGCATCCTCGAACCTAAGGTCAATTAATTCATCTTTTACTATGTCCCTTCTTCCTTTAATTTCTTATATAACCTAAGTCTATATCTTACACTCATAATGCATATCCCACTTGATTGAAAATTGTTATGGTGGGATGAAAATCTTTGTGCAAGGACAAGGTTGACCCACATGATAATCGGTTTTTCATCCTGCAAACAAAATTCTGTCTTTTGTTTGAGTTTTTTAATCCAATTTATTTTTTACCAATCTGATGGACTAATGTAAAGTCGAAGGACTAGTCATTTGAGGGGGAAAAAATTGGTTTCATGTTTATATACTGCGTCACCTAGTTTGCGAGCCAAAATCATAATCAGTTTTTAATGCTTCAATCAGGGTTAGAACAAATTGGATTTGAAAAGTGATTGATTTAAAACGAATTTGGTTCAAAAGGGGCGGATCAATCCATTACGACAATCATAATTCATTTTTTTCTGCTCAATATTAATGGAAAAAGGCATCATAAGTTAGCAAAAAGAAAGATAAACAACAAATTAAACAGTTATATACCAATATATAAAACTTATGAAAATTTAATTATCATGGGAAAAGTTTGCAAAAAATACTTAGATGGTGGTCTAGTTTTATAATAAATGGGACTTCTGGTTTTCTTAAATAATAAAAAGAAATACTATTTGTTGTATTTACGGTTGTTTTCTTTTAATTTGGTGTTTGGAGTACAGGAACTTGAACAACACCAAATTATTAAAATAGATTGGGGAATACCAAGTACAAAAGAAACTCAAGCAGAGGGAAAAGAAGAAAAAGAAAAAAAAGTAAAGGAGAAAAAAAAACAAAAAGGAAATTCGGCAAAAATAAAACCTCTCTTTTATACATAAACAGAATTCCAAGTTAAGGTTTCATGTATCAATAAGAAAGATAATATAAAGATCACAAACATAAAATAGAAAAAGAGAATTATTACTCATAAATAAATAAAACGAGAAGTTTATAAAAGAAATCCATAAAATCCCAACAGGATAACAAAGCCAATGTCATGAGTGCAATATCTTTAGAGAAAAATTGTTTCGTTTAAAATTCGGTTGTTTTTTTTTAAATACATTTTATCGGCTGATCCGACCAATCTCGGTAAAAACATATCGAGGTGCTACAGAATGGACTTCTTTTTGAAGGGTCACCACAGTGTCTATTCCAAGTTTGGAATGCTTTCCGACTAATACCAATGGTAGCCGAATCGCCTGTTACCGGACTACCAGGTAAACTGCTTGGGCCGAAACCTAAGCCTAAGCCTAGACCCACATGAATATATTTTTGTTTTCAGAGCGAATCGAACCCGGGTAAAGTGGGGTAACACCCCACACGTTCCTTCCTACCACAGGACCACATCCATGAGGGATTCAAAATTCAGTTCAAAACTAATTCTGCTGATGGGTTTTATTGGATCCATACAAAGTCATGTATATATTCGGTCAAAACAGGCTACATGCTTGCTAATCAAATGAAGGAAGACAAGGATCATCAGCAGATCTAGAACCGAGTATCACTCTTCTAAAAAGCAAAGTTTAGATTTCAAAACTTTGAGAAATATCAAACACTTTTTGTGGCAAGCCATTGTACCATGTATCCCATATGTAGTCGACTTGCTGATTGACATTGTGGAACATATCGTTTTTTCCCTAGATGCAGAGCAGATGATGGATGAATCAATCAATCATTTATTTTATGGAAAATGATAAATATAAATTTTTCATTTAATCCTGGACAGCATTTTTTTTTTTTGAATCGAATGTAAAATATATTCAAACTAAAAAATGTTTTTACAACGAGTGCATCATTTTAGTAAAGTGTTTAAACAGAAGATATAAATTTTTACAGAAATTCAGCACCGAGTTTCGAACCTGAGCTCGAGTGCTCTTTCGTACTTTGTATCCCTTAAAGATCATATCGAGAGGAACCGATTGCGAATTTGTCTATCAATGAATTTTATGATCGTGGCTGGAGGTGTAGGAAGTTCTCCATGGCGTCTTGAATTCCTTTCTCTCCAAATGTTGTGTAATATTGCGACAACAATTATTAGAAGAGAAAGAATCATGAGATGTTCTTCACGACCATCAGTCTATTCCAATTGGTTTGCAGTATTTGAAGTGCAGACCCCTCTCGATTGTCTTAGTATGTAAAGTTTCCTTCTTCGACAAACGAAGAGAGAGAGATAGATTATTTGTTTTCTTCTGATTATTTGTTTTAAATTATTATTATAATAAAAATAAATAAAATAAAATGATTTGGGGGAATTAGCTATTTTAGCTGGATATACGGGTCAGCTTTTAAGGAATTGGGTATTTTGTTCGGTTTAGTTTTGTGGGTTGATGGTTTGGTATCTGGTTTTGTTCGCAAACCGTTAAAATTGATATATGTGGGTATATGCGTTTCAAACTTTTTTTTAGGGAATTAAGGTCTTTAACTTTGTTTTCGTGGGAAAATAGACATATGCCATAGTTCGGGAGACATCTGATGTTATATGATAGTTTTCATGGGGAAATAGAACGTCGCCCCAAAATCTAAGTGAAACTTTTTTTTAACAAGTGTCAAAATCTTATCGATTAACTTGACATGTGACGTGATCAAATAGATTAACAACTTTGAAACATCTATAATATCAAAACATAAACATTTAAAAAACATGTTTCCAAACAATTTTTCTTTTTTTTTAATAAAGAAATATGTTTCCAAATAACTTTTTTTAATACCATGCACTTTAAACATGTTGCCAAACAGTTCAATCAAGAGTTTTTTTTGTTAAAACTAAAACTCCCAGAACAATCATATGTTTATCGAGAAAACGCTCACACTTCGTTGAGCCTTTTAGGCTAAGCCATAATCCTCCAGCTAAGATCAGGATCGAGAGGAGGAAGACGATGAAATTGAGTATCCCGGTTGTTGCTACAATGAACCATGGTTTCAAGTAAATAGTAATCAGAGGCCACATCGGCATGGCGACGTTGGTACAAGATCAGACAAATCTCTGGTAGAAATAGCGGCATGGTCATAGCGGTTTGACGACATTGTTATGCATGTAGCGGTATGGCGACGCCGCTACAAATCCAGACGAA
Organism: Eutrema yunnanense; assembly: GCA_002933935.1. NCBI lineage: Eukaryota > Viridiplantae > Streptophyta > Magnoliopsida > Brassicales > Brassicaceae > Eutrema > Eutrema yunnanense. Next base: position 166,473 of record PKML01028811.1, on the reverse strand, counting down.
CTTCCAGTGTTTATAGCGGCATGGCGTAGCGGCATGGCATCGTTGGTACATGCCACAAGATATCCGAAAATCCACGGGTTGACTCGGTTTGTCTTGGGTTGACCCGGTTTGTCCCTATTGATAATAAAATTTTTGCAAGTTAGAAATCAATTGCTCAAGCATGCTAATGTCATTGCAATACCTAAGGGTCAATCCATATGTGGTTAAGATCAAAACACTAAGAATGCAAAGAACTTATAATCTAAGCGTAATCAAAGAGAAAGGTTTATCTAACAACCTAAGTGAAATTGAAAACAAACGATACTAAAGATAACAAACAACTTCAACACTTAACTCAAATTTAAACTAAAACAAGACAAGAAGCTATACGAGATTAATAAAATGATAAAAGACGAATCCAAGGATGAGGTTATTGATTTCGGGTGATCCTAGAGCTAATCGATGATGTCAATATACTCAATTAATGCTTATATTTAGACCACTAATTAAAACTAATCCACTTATGTAGCATTAATCACTTTGCTAATTACTTAATTAAGAAAAAAATTCATTTGTAATTAAGCAATAAACAAGCATTAAAAACAAGATCTAATAACCAATAAACACCTTAGACATCTATTTCCATAGGCTAAGAATGTAAATCGCTCATTAGGTTCATTGAGGAATTTCATCGAACATCTTCCGGGCGAGAAATTTCTTAAATTCTAAATCAACTTAATCAATGCTAATATACCATTAAGAACACCTAATAAGCAAGGAAATCAAACAATCTAAATCCCCAACATCATGGATCAACCTAAAAATCCCCCTAATCTACCTCACCCAAAGATCCTAAAGAAACTACTCACTAATTATGATAAAACCAACAAATCCCATTAGAAAAGTGTTAAGGATCACCATGAATGATTAAGAGAAGAGAGTTTTAAGAAGAAAATAAATAAGATTGCATTCAAATACTCAAAGATTCGAACCTTAAAAATGAGAAGGTATTTGAAACTAAAACCATACTTAGCTAAAAAATTAGATATAAAACATATATATATGTATATATATATATTGGAGTTGGGTTCGAACCGGGTCAACCCAGAACAAACCGGGTCTTGACCCGGTGGGTTTGGGCAATGGTGACGTTTTAATCGACCGGGCCGGTCGATTGAAAGTACCTAGTCGCGGCAATCGAGTGTTCAATCCACTTGGATGGTCGATTGGCCGGTCGATTGAAAGTCCCTGCCGGTTTCAATCGACCCATATGGTCGATTGAATCTCCCCTGAAGAAGCCTTGCACTCTAACACCTAAGTATGAACCTCCTTCGCTCCAAAAGTCATTTCCATCGCCTCTAGTGCACTCCCTCGCATGTCCAAGATCATCATCCAAGCTCCAACATACCTCCATAAGCTCTAATTGCACCTAAATAACCATGATATGCAACCAGACTCTCCAGGACTCTTCTAAAACACGATGGACTCTAAATATGGATGCAAACCTCAAGAAATCTATGGAAATCTAAATTAAATGCATGCTAAAATGAGATAAAATATGCAAATATCACTTATTCACTCTTTATACTCTTTAGACCTAATTTTCCCACTAAGTTTTGTGATAACACCGGTTTTTGACCATTTGTATGGATCATTTTAATATTTTTTGCATGTGTTTTAACTCCATTTTAAATGATTTTCAGGTTTCTATGTTTTAAATAATCATTTTAGACCTAATTTTCTCACTAAGTTCCTATGTTTTTAGAGTTTATAAGTTATTTCAGGTAACTTGGGATAAAGGAGTGTACTTTGGAGCAAAAAAATCCATTTTTGGATAAACTTATACCGTTAGAAGTCTTAAAAGAAATGAAGACCTTTTCACCGTCTGATCATCTCCAAATTTGGAGACAATAAATTGGAGACAACCAGCTTTCAAATGCAAAATGTTTGGAGACATTCCAACGGTTAGATCTCCAGATATCCCAAATGCACTGAAGACAGATGATGCTGCCTTGAAGCATAGACGAGCCAAGAAGAAACAAGGCCTTGGGCGCGGCTCCAAGCATCGCGTCCGCGGCCAGGAAGGTTGGACCCGCGGCTCGCCTATATTCGGCCCAATCAAGCCTGTTTCGATCCCGAGCCTTATTTCGTCGATTAATCTCTAAACCCTAGACGTCCTCAAAGAAGTGAAGACTATAAATACACGTTTGCTTTTACATAGAGACAAACTCTAGCCGCTTTTATTCATCAATTTGTAGAGAAGATTTCTCGACTTGTGTTCTTTAATAGAGAAGCTTTTCTTCATCTCTTTCTCTTTATTGTTATCATTAATTATTATGATGTTTAGCTCAGCTATGTCTGAATGTCTGAGTAGTTTCCTTGTTGGGTTTAGGGATCTCAAGGGGCTCTCATGGATCAATTTTCATTAGGTTGTTAGATTAGGATATCGAATTAGGGTTCTTCATTCTATTCTTATTGTTTATGCATGTTTGCTTGATTGATCACCTTGTAACTGAACCTAGGTAAATTAGAACCACGAAAGTGCTGAATCTAAGTGCTTGAAGTAGGGTAGGCGAGCAATTTTGCTACAAGATATACGAAAGCATACTTGTAGAGTATTGTGAGCGTTAATGAACTGGTTTTTATCGCGTTATCTTATGCGTGGCTAGCAAAAAAAAGATTACTAGTCAAGTAGGTAGAGAATATGTAGTTAGTTCTACGACATTAGGTTAATTATAATTTTGTGTTCGAGTTCTAGAACCAATAGACGACTTCAGTCACTTTAAAAATCCTAATTAATTGCTTGTTGATAATTTGACCATGATCCCTAGATAGTTCCTGATTGCCCAACTTTTGTAATCTATTGTTTTACACCGCTTTGCTTATTAGTTTACTTGCTTACTTTCATACTTTTCTCGCTTAGATTATTTCAATTCCTACCTACAAAAATCGTGACAACAAAAACCCCTACAAACCGATTAAATCTAGACACAACTTAGAAATTGATAGAAATCGACAGCACTCAAATCTATGTGGATTTGATCCTTTAAATACTATTGCGTTTGTTATGCAATTGCAGTTTAGCTTAAGGGTAAAACCTGTTAAGTCAATTCCCGCACGATCATTTTGTTTTAGGCTTTGAAACCTTTCCTCTTTGAGGTTCTTACCTTTTCTCTTTGACGTTCTTAGCAACTTTGTATGAGATCTTTCTAAATTTATGCAATTTCTTGTTTCTCCCTTTTAGATTCTTGTTTATTTCCTAATCTCTTCATGATTATGTACATTATCATTATGGGAATTTGTGTTTTCATGGGGATTATTGAGTAATTCTCTTTAGAACTATGGGTAATGTAGATTATGGCGTTTTCTAGTTAGATCATGATGCTTAGGGTTTAATTTATATAAAATCCTTACGTATTATGTGTTCTTAATGCTAGATTAACATTGATCAAGTTGATTTAGATGTTAGGAAATTTTTCACCGGCAAGGTGTTCAATAAAGTTCTCCAATTAAACCTATTAAGTATTTTACATCCATAGCCTATGGAAATAGCTGATTGGGGGTGTTTAATAGTTTATTACACTTGAGATTAATGTTTATTAATGATCATTTGATTGTGAATAAAAATTGTGTCAATTAAGTGATTAGTAAAGTAATTAGTGCCACATAAGAGGATTAGTCTAAATTTATGATCTTAGACCTAAGGTTTAACTATTGATTGTCCGAGTCAATAATTATTACCCGAAGTTCGTTTTTTATTCTTGAATTGAATTGTTTAGTTTTCTAGTTTGATTTCCCGCCTTATTTACATTTGAAACTTGCTAAGTCTATTTTCTTTGCTTATCTATTGCTTTAATTTTGCTTGTTTATTCTTTGTTTTATTTAGGATTGTTTAGAAAAACCAAATTAATTATCTTGCTTAACTCATTTACTTTCTTACATTTTTAGTGTAGTTATTCTCAATTTGTCTGTGGATTTGATCCTAAAATACTACATCTACCTACCATTGAATTGTGGTAGTGTACACATTAGATTTAATTGATATGTTAATCATTTACGTTATTGATTTTGTAATTCTGCAGAGAGATCCACTTAGGTTTTTCTACGAGTCACTTCACAAGTAAGTTCCCAGTAGCGCAAAGACTCAGAATTGGTGAGAATTTCTATTCCTTTGTGTGCCTACATTGTTGTGAATAGGGCTGGGCAAATGGTTATTCGGTTCGGTTCGGTTCGGTTATTTTGGTTTTCGGTTACGTTCGGTTATGTCTTTTACTATCCATTCGGTTAGTAACAGTTTTTGGTTCGGTTTCGGTTCGGTTCGGTATGGTTATCAAAATTAATAACCGTTTGGTAACCAAAATCTTTCGGTTATTTTCGATTAACCGAATGGTTTCGGTTAATTTCGGTTATTTTCGGTTAAATTTCAAATATTTTCGGTTATTTTCGGTTATTTCGGTTAAATTTCAAAATATTTCGGTTACATTTCGAAATGTTTCGGTTATTTCGGTTAAATTTCGGAAATATTTCGGTTAGTTTCGGTTATTTCGGTTATTTCGGTTAGTTTCGGTTATTTCGGTTCGGTTATTTCGGTTAATTAGAGGAAATAAACATAATTTTTTTTTTTTTTTTGATATCCATGGATACCCATTGGTTATCGGTTAATAACCATTCGGTTATCATAACCATTCGGTTATCATAACCAATGGATATCAAAAATAATAACCATTCGGTTATTGTGAAGTAACCATAACCTAACCGAACCATTAATTTCGGTTCGGTTCGGTTATTATACCCATGCCTAGTTGTGAACCTGATCATTATTTTTGATCTCTCGGTGTGTAAACGGGGTTCTACACCAAATGTAATCCTCTTATCAAACAAATGCAANATAAACATAATTTTTTTTTTTTTTTTGATATCCATGGATACCCATTGGTTATCGGTTAATAACCATTCGGTTATCATAACCAATGGATATCAAAAATAATAACCATTCGGTTATTGTGAAGTAACCATAACCTAACCGAACCATTAATTTCGGTTCGGTTCGGTTTCATTCGGTTCGGTTTCATTCGGTTCGGTTATTATGCCCATGCCTAGTTGTGAACCTGATCATTATTTTTGATCTCTCGGTGTGTAAACTGGGTTCTACACCAAATGTAATACTCTTATCAAACAAATGCAAGTTATTATAAAGAGCTTCTACATATCAGCATTATACAAATCCAAAATATTCATATTTGATGGTATCTGTGAGAGCAGAATCTCACAACCTCAACTCTTAGCTTTTTAAGTTGTATATTCTTGAAGAGATAACAGAGAATTTGAGAGTAATATGGTGTATATTATTATATTCGCTAAGAATTCGGTCCCCCCTCAAATAGCTCATGTTCTCCTCTTATACATGCTGAGAGCGTAACTGTCTAGACCTATTAATTTACATTAAATACAGACATAAATTTACAATCTAAGACTTTAATGCCGAGCTTGATCTCGGGGTTTTGAATTAGCATGTTTGACTTGATAGAACACAAGCTCCTGCTCTCGGCGACCTCCCCCTTTCCTGCGTGCTCGGTTCCTTCCAGCTTGTAGGCTTGCTCCGTGAGATCTCATCGTGAACTGGACTTCTTTGTTAGGCATGTTCAATCAGGCTGGGCCTTGAGCGTGGAATTTGGGCCCAACAGTTGCCCCCCAACATCCTTATTGATTTATCACTGAGGATGCGACGCTGCGATCTCGGGTCCTGATTGATTTCCTAGTCGATACGGTCTCGCAATCTCGGGTTTCTGATTGACTTCTCGCTTGTTCAGATGTCGAGTTTGCAGGGATCCTGCAATATCAGTGCGATATTTAAGGGATACGACAGGGCGAGTGGGCGAGTGGGCGAGTGGATAGCAGGTATAAATGAGCGGTTCATGCTGCTTCAATTTCCCACGCCGCCTCGACTCCATACTTCCCAAGGTAATGATGTCTTTTTACTTTTCCCTTTTTTTATTACGTCTACTCCTTTACATTTAATTGAGCTGTCTTCGCCTTATTTTTACTTTTATCCGAGATATTCTCCTCTGTAAAAGTTCATCCTCCATTGTTTCCGGCCAAATTTCTTCTTTTACCCTCAATTTTTTGCTTTTTCTACAATGGCTTCTTCCTGTCAGCCGGGTGCTTCTCTCCCCCTCGCCGATCGGTTCGAATCTCACTCAAGGAGTACGATCTCGCCCGCCGAGCTCGCAAATATTTCTGCCTTATGCGGACATGATACCTGCGACCTCCTTATCCGGTCGGCTGATAGCTCTCCGGAAAGTCCTCGGGAGGGTTACGCATGCGGTTATGCCGCGTTCTTCTTAAGGTGCCGCCTCACTTTTCCCATCCTGACGGCTATCTCTAACATTATCAGCGACCTCGGGCTCGCCCTTCCACAGCTTATGCCCAACGCGATGAGATCCCTTGTCGCACTCTGGGTGTGCTCTAAAGAATCTGGGATCGTGTTCGACACTGAGGTCTTTCGCCAGCTCTTCAATGTCAAAGGGAACTCACATCTTCGCGGGATCTACTATTTTTCGGCGAAGGTTAACCGGTCCGTTTTCAGGTTTAATGCGAGGGATGATAAGTGGTGGGAGCAGTGGTTTTATTTCAGAATCTCCAATAAATATGTTGAGGGCGAGTCGATACTTCGGCATTCCTGGGATCAGATTACTGGTTAGCATGATCCCTAGGATGTCGACTAAAGTGCCTTTTCTAGGAATTTCTTAATCGCTCTTTTCTTCTGTTCTGGTTTGATTTTCTTTTTTTGCAGAGTCCATTGATTCCTCAAAAACAGTGACGGCTGAGGTTCAACAGCTCATCGATCTTGTCAAGGAGGAGAGCTATAACTGGAAGCGTTTCACCCTCGATAGGATTCAACAGGCTCGCGAGCGCCCAGCTCCCGGGCTATCCGTTGCAACTGCTCTCCGGCTCATAGGTTCGTATGCATGTACATTTATATTTCATTTTTTGGGTCATGAGTTTTTCCTCATTCAGATCACCATTGTTTGGTTTCGCAGATTCTCGGTCTCCGTCTCCCCCACCTCAAGTTCAAGTTTCGGCTCCGGTTCCATCCATTATCCTGAGATTCGAGGTTGTTGCTAAGGATTTAGCTCGCGTTGAGGTTGATCATCCGGCCAATTCCCAGGTGCCGGATACTGTCCATGTTACCTCCCAGGTTGACCTGACTCGCAGCGACAGCTCCACCGAATCCAACAAGATGGTTCCTCCTAAGAAAGCACAGCGTCTTTCATACTAGGAGAGGATGCGACTGTGCTCTGCTCCAACGTCAGCTGGTGCTCTTGACAAGAAGGTCAAGGAGGCTCTCGGTAAATCTGCCCGCGTTGAGACCTCGCAGCGTGAGGAACCTGAGAGGGATAATCATTGTGAGTCCCAAGCCGACCATGGTGATGGTGGCAGCTTGCCAACTGGTGGTGAGACTGAGATTGCCCATCATGATGTGCGAGCTAGGGGCTCTCAAAGGTCAACCTCCAGGGTATCTTCTAAGGAGCCCAGTCACTCTGCCGAGCATCAGTCTCGCTCTAAGCGGTCTCGCGATGATGGATTTGAGGGTGAGGAAACATCAAGGAGGCATGTCGCACCTCGCTCGCAAGGTGGTGGAGGGTGAGGAAACATTTAGGTTCGACTTTGATGGACCTGAGGCAATCGTAGAGAAGAGCTCCCAGCTAGCGAATCTTTTCAGGCTGATACGGGATATTTTCGTGTCAATTATCCCAAGTGTACTCATGTCATTGTAGTACTTGAGATGTCAATCCATATGGGGTTAAGATTGATGCACTAAGAATGCAAGAAACTTCTTAAGCTAGAGCAAACATTGTTTTTGGTTTTTTTTTTATGTTTATGAGAAAGGAAACAAATGCAAGAAGGAAAACAACACACAAAGATACAAGACTAAAATGTTGGATCATGAACTAAGCTATCAATTAGATGGGTAACAATCAAACAATGAATCATTTGGAAGCATTAATCACTATCTTAGAACATGGAATTCACAAATATGACTAATCCATTTCCATGGCACTAATCACCTTGTTAATTATCTAATCAAGAACAAATTTCCATTTGTGATTAAATAATCAACATGCGTTAAGAAACAATTCCAATTAGTTCACTAAACACCCTAAACATCAACTTCCGTTGGCTAGGATATGCATAGCTCACAAAAGGTTCGGATCAAGCAATTCATTTAAACTCGGGTCATGAGTGAAATGCCTAAGATCTAGAAACGAATGAACATACCTAATCTAGTACAAACACCGCTTACTCGAATCTATCCCTAATGCATGGGATGAGACCAAAAATCTAACTAATCTAAGGTGTAGTACTAGGTTTCGGTTTATCATGTCAAATCTAGCATTAAGAACCAACCTAAGTGAAAAACTCATCCAAGATCATCCTAAATCACCATCATCTAACCATCAATCAACCATTGACTAATGATGCCTAAACATTCAATGCACATTCATTCTTATGACATGGATCACACAAGTAGATTAGTTCACTTCCATGATACTAATCCATTTAATTACAAATCATCTAGTTATCAAGAACTTCCATTCGAAACTAAATGATCCATAATCATTAAGCATTAGCCCATACAAGTCAACAATTCACCTTAATCATCAATTTCCATTGGCTAAGAATTGAATTGCATGCTTAGAAGTTTTCTAGACATTTCATCGAACACCTTCCGGGCGAGAAATGTCTTAAGTTCTAGAAATGAGTTGTCAATTCGATTCTAGCATTAAGATCCCTCCTAACATGAGAACAAATGTTTATCTAGTCCTAACCATCAACAATCAACCATCAAACCATCTAAATCAAGCCTAATCATGATCCAACAAAAAGCTATTCACAAGAACATACTAAGAACACGAAGAACACAAACCCAGAAAATAAAAGTCAACTCACAAAAATAACACAAATCACAAAAGTAAACCATAGAAAAGAAAGAAGAAGAATCAAATAGATATAAAATGAAATAAAAGTGAAGAAATTTTCCCTTATGTGAAATATACATGAAAATCTATTCAAGAACACCAAAAGGTGTTCTTGAGCTCTCCCCAGAGAGACTTTTTGTTTTGGGAAAGAAGACTTATGTTTTTAATGAGTAAAGGTGACTTAAATACAAAAATGGGCATTAAAAGTGTCGGGATCGGTTACGGGGATCGGTTATAACCGATCGCTGGTGGCAATCTTGATCGGTTATGGCCGATCGGTTATGACCGATCGCCTGACATGTCTTCACTATATTGGCCATAACTCTTGAACCACAGCCCCGAATGACACGAATCCAACGCTCACGCGAAGCTAACTCACTTGTCTATCTTGTTTACAAATTTGAGATTAAACTGGGTATGGGAAGGCTTCCATACGACATGGTCTTTCAGCTGCTTTGGATTGCCGCTGCATTTTCCGGTAATGATATGTCTTCAGTAAATCAAACGCATCTCACGAACCGCTGATGAGAATGACATGAAACCACTTCCATTAGAAAGCTAACTCAATTTCGAATAACTTTCGTGAAGAGCTCCTAGTCTAATTCAAAGGGAAACGTGTTCTTTCGGTTGGATCTTTCAGGCACATCGTCTTGATCAGGAATGTTGATCGGTTATCGGGATCGGTTAGTAACCGATCCGATGTGTATTTTGCTCCTTTTGGTCCTTTTTTGATCTTCCTTCGATATTCCTTCGAACTCCAAGTGTCTCCTTTGATCCAAGCTACTCCAAGCACTCCTAAACACCTGAAAAAGGCTCCAGCAAGCCAAAAACGACACAAAACTATCTAGGACTTCTAAAATGCAAGTTAAAACTAAATGAGACTCAAATGCATGAAAAGATCCCAAAACTATACAAAGTGGGATTAAAACCTATGAAAATAAAGTCCTAAAAACAAGTAAAATATGGTGTTATCACAGGCGCGTTAGGCCTTCCTCCTGCTTTCTGCCGTCCCTGAGGAATATGAAGAAATCTGAAAGCTATACCAAGTTCACGGGTGCGATTGGCCAGGTAGCTTCGGTTCCCTTTTCTTATTATATTATTTTTCCTTATTTTTCTTTGTTGAGTTTTTGCATTTCTTTTCAGGCTATCTCTGCTGCAAACGAGCTGGTTAACTCATTTGAGCAGGACCTTCGCTCTGCTACCCAACCTGAGGAGGTTAAAAGGGCGGCTAAGACTATTGCCGACCTGGTTTCCTAGCAGGACGAGCTGGTGGCAAGGCTTGCTCGAGGTGAGGAGAAGATGGCTAATGTTGCCCTTTTGGAGAGCCAAGTCAAAGACCAAGCTGATTTAGCTACGAAGTGGGAATGTTCTGCTCTGGATGCTCAAGCTCGCTCGGTCACTCTCCAAGGTCAGATCTCTCTTCTGGAGAAATCCACTGAAGATTTAAGGATGAACCTCCGAGTTGCCGAAGGTCGTGGTGGGACCGCTGAGGATGGTTTACGTTCTGCAAGTGAGAACATTGTCAGCCTCAGGGTCCAGGTTGAGAAAGTCAAGGAGGACTCGAGGAAGCTTGCCAAGAAGCATAAGGATATGGTGAAGAAGGTTGAGAGGACTGCGAGGAAAGAGATGTCCAAGCAATACCACGCCATCTTGCTGAAGATAAAGGAGAAGTTCGAGAAGAAGAAAGCCGAGGTTGATACCGAGACTTAAATCATGGAGTGCAAGTCTAACATCATCCTTCTTGATGATATTATAGACCAAACTATCACTGAATTCGCGGCTGAGAAGAAAAACATTGAGGCTGAGCAGCTGAGACTGGATGCGGAGCTCGCCAATGTCCAGGTATCCGACCTCTCTTTGGGTAAACTCGAACTCCCGCAGGTATCCGATGACTCGGTTACTCTACCTGTTGGGTTAGGTGTGCAGTCATTAAGTGATCAACCGGACCTTGGTTCTCAGGATCTTAGGAGGGAGATCCCGACGCCCTTGGACCAGCATGCCTCAGTGAGCAAGCCAACTAATCCGGACACCTAGTGGCTTTTTCCCTTTATCTTTCTGTCTGGATTATGTTTTGAATTTGGTGCCTAGGGAGGCCTTTAAACCCATTTCTGTTTATTGTTGAACTTGTTATGCCCTGATGGGATTTTTGGTTTCAGCTTATGCTCCCTTGAGGAGGCTTTAATTGTTTTGATCTTTCTTTAAAGATCCTCTTTTTGTGTTTCTTTTTTATGATAATTTTCGCCATTTAGAGGCTGACACTTTTCATTAGATCAAAGGTACTTTTACAACCAAAGATCCATGTCGTTTAGAGACCTTGCTCCCAGGTCGTTTAGAGACCTCGGAAGCTGACCAGACGATTTTAAGACGCAAGGTCGAAGCCGTTTAGAGGCATGCATGCAACCTAAACAGTTTATACGTAGAAGTTGTTGTCATTTAGAGACTAGAAAGGTTGTGAGCTTGCAATTTTGACGTAAAGTCGAGCCATGCTAGCTGGTAGCATGCTATAGCTCGTAAGGTTGTTCATTTATGTAGTAAAGCTTTTAGCTTGTAAATAGAAGTTGAGAGACCTCAAGCTGCATTTAACAGGCTTGAGGGGAGATTTTTTATTTTAATAGCTGCACCCTTATGAGGTTGCCTACGTACCCTAAGGAGGGATCAAGCGTTTTCGTAGTTCCCTTTTCACAAGTGTCTTTTTAGTGATAGTACTTCTTCAAGTTCATGGCATTCCATGAGTTCCTTTTGGGTGTGTTGTCGTGCACCCTGGCGAGCTTGTATACGCCGTTATTTACTACCTCGGAAATTCGGTATGGACCTTCCCAGTTGGTACCCAATTTTCCAGCATTCCTTTCTCTTGTGTTTTCATAGGCTTTTCGTAGGACGAGCTCGCCAACTTGAAATCTTCGCTGTTTGACCTTTGAATTGTAGTAACGTGCTGCTGCATATTGGTAGTTTTGAAGATTAACGAGTGCTCGATCTCGACGCTCATCGATGACATCGTGTTGGTCGATAAGCATTTCGTTATTTAGCCCCTCGTTTACGGGACACATATCTACCCTCAGACTGGGGACTGCGACCTCAGCGGGGACCACGGCCTCAATCCCATAAGCCAAGAATAATGGTGTTTATGAGGTTGCTTTGCGAGGTGAGGTCTGACAAGTGATATATCATGGTTTTTATCCCTTTTAGGTCATAATATAAATCCGTTTTATAGAGTCTTTCTAGTATTTTGGAGTCTTTTAGAGTCTTTTACAGGTTTTAGCACGTTTGGAGCATAATTGGAGATATTGGAGCTTTCTGGAGCATTCTGGAGCAAAGCAGAAGTTCGTGTTGCTGAGTACCCGATAAGTTGGTTGTGGAGTTTCCTGTGGTTGATGATATATCTGACGATGAGAATTCGAACACCACCCCTGCATCGATCGATACCCTACCTGTATCGATCGATACCCACCCAGATACTGCGAAGGAGCCGCGTATGAGTGTTGACAAACTTCGCAAGCCCAAGCAGCTGAATCATATTCCTCAACACCTCCGAGCTCCCATCACTCCAAAGCAGCTGCGTGGCTTTGAGAAGATGGTATGAAAGATTTCCCACACACTGACTTTTGAAGAAGCTTTAGAAGACCACCCTCTGCTAAGTCAATTCAAAGATTGCAGAGAAACTCTGGAAGAGGTCGAAGTACTCTTTATCGAGAGAAGACGCAAGTCACTACCGCTGAGGCAGTTGACCCGGAGGGAAGACCCAGTGAAATTCGCAGTTCCATGCTCTATCTGTGGAGTTGAATTCGATGAGTCTCTCGTTAACTCAGGGTATAGCGTCAATGTAATATCAAGGGAAATTTCTGAACGATTGAGGGCTGATATAAGACCCCCTACAATGCTTCTCACGTTTGCAAACTCATCCACCTCACCTCCATACGGTACTATCCATGCTTTGCTTGTTAAAGTAGGAGATTGTCTGGTGCCCACTAATTTTCAGGTTGTGGAGATGAGCGAAGGATCTGAGGTTTCTTTGCTCTTGGGACGACCGTTTATGGATACTGCTGGCGCGATCATAGACACACCTAATAAGAGACTCTCTTTCTCTTACATTGACGGAGAGGTCTACTATGATGACATTCCCTCTAGAGGTCCCACACATGTCTCATGCTTCACTGTTGTCACAAGAGAGACATTGGTAGTTGATCTTATGGAAGAGCCTCCTGACGACCCAACTGTCATAGACGTTTTGGTTGAACCGCCCATCATCCCCAAGAAGGTTGTCAGGAAGGCTAAGGCAACAAAGAAGAAGGCGAAGAGCAAAAGAGTCGAGGGTGCTACCCATGTGACTCTAACCCCTAAGAAGTATGATGGAGATTCGATTGAGTACAAGGTGAAGTGCAAAGGAGCCTCGAAACCATTCTCTAAGGCTAGAGTTCTTCTTACTTCAGAGCTGAAAGAGAAAGGAAAGGAGTTTGTGGAGAGCATGTTGAGCAGAACTCTGAAGCTAGCGATGTCAAGTTGTGGAGCCTGTTTTGGTGCAAGCTCTCATTCT
>PKML01028811.1:56748-126096 GCA_002933935.1 Eutrema yunnanense | reverse complement strand
CATTCTACTATCCCTATAGAATCTGTTATCTACAATGTTGTATATATTCTACTAATTGTAGAATTCGCATTCTATCATGTTCTCTATATTCTACTTTTTGTATAATAGAAGTTCTACCATTTTCTCTATATTCTACTTTGTTGTAGAATATAAATTCTACTATTTTGTCTTGATTCTACTGAATGTAGAATACATATTCTACCAAGCGGTTAAAAAAAACTGAGAGAAAATCTAGGAACAACTAAAAATCTTCAAAAAAATATTTTTTTTTTCCTTTTTAAATCGTTTTGAAAACGTTTTTTCCTAAAAAAATATTCAAAAATATTTCTTTTGTCGTGTAATCTTTAGTTGACAATAGTTCCCATTTTTTGCAATAATCTTCCAATAAGTACTAAGGGGACAATAATCTTCCAATAAGTACTAAGGGGACAATAGTTCCCATTTTTTGCTCTAAATTCCCAATTCTCCCTTTTGTAATTCTGCAGAGAGATCCACTTAGGTTTTTCTACAAGTCACTTCACAAGCAAGTTCCCAGTAGCGCAAAGACTCAGAATTGGTGAGAATTTATATTCTTTTGTGTGCCTACATTGTTGTGAACCTGATCATTATCTTTGATCTCTCGGTATGTAAATTGGGTTATACACCAAATGTAATCATCTTATTAAACAAATGCAAGTTATTATAAAGAGTTTCTACATATCAACATTATACAAATCCAAAATATTCATATTTGATGGTATCTTCATAGTATTACAAGTTTACAACTTTGTTTTTATTAGATTCAGAAGTAATCTCAGACTCTTAACGGGTACAGACTAATCTTCCGAGTGTGAGTGACACAACTCATTTATAATGCTCTATTTGGCCAAGAGTTAGTTTGATAATTCTGCATCCGTAGAGACTCGATCTCTGGCCTTGACAACAAAATCGAATCTTCCCTGGATGGAAACCACCCCACAACAACCTCTTGGTTAAATTTACAACTTACAATGAGTTAAAGAGGTATGAAAGCTCTTTGAATCAACAATAAGTATATGCATATTGGGGTCGATACACAAAAACCTTCACGGCATAAAAGTAACCGGAATGACGGTTATAAGTGTATTTGATTCCAGTATTGGCTTGGTTTAGGCAGTTAAATCCAAAGAATTCCAAAAAACTAGAATTGTGTGTTGTGACTTAGAGCACTTCTATTTCCATTAGTGTTTGGTCTTTTTTTTTTTTTTTGTCCTTTAGCTAAAGTAGTCTTATTAAACTATAAAAATTGTAGAATTGTCAATAATATATCTCTTATAAAATCTAATTATTTTAAGATTAAATAAACTCAAATTTGTTATTATTGATCCAAATCTAAATAATATAAAACCTAATTAATATAAAATATAATAAACATATAAAACCTATATTTGTCAATAACAACTATACACTAATATTAGTATAAAACCTAATTAATATAAAATATAATAAACATATAAAACCTATATTTGTCAATACTAACTATACAATAATATTAATTAGGATTAAACTTATATTAGATTTCTAATCAAAAAGAAAATGATTTAATTCAGAAATATGGTATGAACATCAAAACAACAAATCAACCAAATATAATATTCTCATTAAAAACTTAAAATATAATAAACATATAAAACCTATATTTGTCAATAACAACTATACAATAATATTAATTAGGATTAAACTTATATTATATTTCTAATCAAAAAGAGAATGATTTAATTCAGAAATATGGTATGAACATCAAAAAAACAAATCAACAAAATATAATATTTTTATTAAAAACTTAAAAATTACAAATTCAACATATTTTAATCAATAACATTTAAATTAGGTTTTATTTTTCATTTCATATTTTGTATATTACAAATTTTATCATTAGAAAATTTAATCCCGCTTGTTAGAATCTAATTCAGCTGTATATAATTAGATAAGATAATCAATGAAAAATAAATAATAGGAGTTGCACCCAAAATAATAATTATAATTGGAAAGCATGCAAAATCACAATAAAAAAAAAGAGAATCCTACCGACATATGGCCTTCTATTGGCCGGTGCCATGTCGGGGACACGCTCAAGTTAGAATCCGATACTCTCCATCTCTTCATCCCACGTGTCCGGTATACTCATTGAAACTAAACCAACGCAAACCGAACCAAAATCTTTAAACCGGACAATCTAACTCGACTTTGATCGACCATTTTACCATGCCAAGGCGAAGCGACATATATGGTTTATTCAAACGAAAACTAATTTCATCGGTTTGGTATCTAAAATAACATATTCAACTGTCCCGGTTCGAACCACCGGATGAACCAAATTGTGTAAAACCGTTTTACTGTCTTAAGACAATATAAATAAGAAGATCTTTGTTGATCTTCTTCATCTCTGGTCGTGTTGTTTCATAAAACAAAAGGGCTTCGAAACTTCTCTTTACTTCTTCCTTTGATTGGTTTGGATTTGTCGTGTTCATCTTAAAATGACTAAATTATGGACTTTACTCTCTTCTCTTTATCCCATCGTTGGGTATTTATTTGATTTTTATAAATATATGTTTCTTCAATTTATAGTTTGATTTTTTTTTTTTTATAAAACTAATTTCAAGGATTTTCATTTCATTATTAAAATAACAGTGTGATTTCGTGTTTTGTATTCTGTTACGATCATATGCAGGCCCGTGATAATGCTACTTTATCCATTGTAAGTAATTTCATATTGCTTCTTCTATACATTTTGTTTCATTTTATTATAAAGATTTAATTTAGTTTATTTTTGTTATATGATATTGGTAAAGATATGCGTCGGTGATAGCAATAGAGAGCCCATCAAAAGTAGACGATGAGCAATGGCTTGCTTATTGGATTCTCTACTCTTTCCTTACTTTCTCGGAACTCATCCTTCAATCTCTCCTAGAGTGGTAACAATAATATCTATCTATAGTTTTTTTTTTGTCAATTTTTTTGTTATGATAATAGTAATAGAAAGATGGAAAAAATGTTGAAAATAAATATAGGATACCGATATGGTACACGGCGAAGTTAGTGTTTGTGGCATGGTTGGTTTTGCCGCAATTCAGAGGAGCTGCTTATATATACAACAAAATCCTGAGGGAACAGTTTAGGAAGTATGGCATCCTCAAACCTAAGGTGAATTATTTTATATTTTACCATTATTTTATCTTCCTTTAAGTTCGTATAAATCTATATCTTAAATTCATAAAACATGCATATCCACTTGAATGGAATTTTTTATGGTAGAAATGGAAATCTTTGTGCTAGGCCAACCTTGTTTTGGACAGGTTGACCTGCATGATAACCGGTTTTTCATCTTACAAACAAGGTTTTTTTTTTTTTGGTGGGTTTTTTGTTGTCTAAACTTTTTACCAACCAGATGGATTATGTAAAGTTCAGAGACTAAATCACCTAGTTTGTGTGCCAAAATTATAACTGGGGTTTAATGCTTAAATCAAGGTTAAAACGAATGATTTGAAACGTCATGGATTTAAAACGAATTTGGTTCAAATGGGACGGAGCAATCCATCACAACAATCCTAATTCAATTTTTTTTCCCTCAAATTCAAAGACAAAAAAAAACACCATAAGTTAGCAAAAAAAGAATAATAAACAACAAATTAATATTCCCTCTGTTTTTTAATGATAGATATTCTAGCTTTTTATTTTTGAAAGATAGATTTTTTAAGTTTTTAATGCATTTTTACTAATAAATGATACCAAATTTTAAATTTCAAAAAGCATTTATTGATAATAATTGAATTTCTTGAAATATTATTGGTTTAAAGTCATGAAAAATTGTTTAGTGTAAAAAACTTTATACATTTACCATTGAACATTAAATTTTTTCTTAATATGTGTGAAAACTCTAAATAATCTTACAATAAAAAACAGAGAGAGTAGTTATACCAATGGTTGTCTAGTTTTGTAATAAATGGGACTTGTGGGTTTCGTAAATAATAAATAGAAACACTTGTATTCACGGCCATTTTCTTTGAAAATATGGTATTTGGAGTACAGGTACAACTCGAGGCTGAGTGAGTCAAAAGAGGAGGGGACACACAGAGGCTTTACTGTTGTTGCCTTTAATTTCTAATCTTTGATGCTTTTCCTTTTGTCTTCTTTCTTTTTTAGTTTACGGACAAATGCGTTTAAAAGTTGACGATATGGTTGTCATTTCGTTTATTATAAGTCTTCTACTTGAAACTATATGAAAAAAGTTTGATCCGACGTCAAAATGTTATAATTATCACTTATCAGTCTAAATAGTTATGCTCAATTCGTTTCTTCTTAATTCGTCAGACTTGATCACACTAATGCGAATTTTAATCTCATCATAAACAATACAACTCATTCTCGATATCATCAAACAACAACAACAAAACGTAAACATAGAACAAAGTGAACCCATAGAGCCTAAAAAGGCACTCCTATGTCGGATCAAATCGTGAAAGAGAATGGACATGCAAAGAAAAGATGGTCTCTAGTTTTGCCGGATTCACCGAAAAGAATGCACACTTGTGTGTGACCCCAAACTCGCATACGGTGTCCTGTCGATTGAGAGTTAATCTAAAACAGTAAACCAAGCAATAAAGCTATATCTCAACAAAAAAGAAATGTTGATGAGGTCGCACTTTGGTTGGAAAATGCTTAATATATATATATATATATATATATATGATTCGCTTCTTGGTAACTAGCAACGTTTTCTATACACATTTGGACATGTATTATTATGATATACAGCTATGGTCTATGTGGCTATGTAACAGCCCAATTTCAAGCCTCCTCCGTCTGTTCACTCTAGCGATCAGATCATCAGCCCTCTGGTTTAATGAATCCATCTGAAGCGGACTAAGCTTTCGTCCTTTACCCGCTTCGAGGCTCGGTCGATCAATATTCTCTTTCGAAGACTGTTGATATCCGATTTCCACGTTCACGTTTCCATAAGACCACGAGTCAAAAGAATGGCTTCTTGTAATGTAACCTTTGCGTAACTCGGTAGGTGGATGAGAAGATCTTGACCTAGAAAACCTTGATTCTCCGATGAGGGTGATCACGATTACATTGGTGAGAAGGAATAAAACTTTAGGGGTTAAGATGTAAGTAATAACTCTAGGTATTGTGAACAAGAAAAAACTATTAGAAACATGAAGCCAAAATTGGCTAAAAACTACTATAACGCAAAAAGCAACTACGATCAACGACAAGAAAAGGCGGTCGAGAAGTTTAAGGAATGGCTTCTTGTAGATTCTTGATCCATTGTTATATTGGATATCTTGCATGGCGATTACGGGATCCATTTAGGCTATAAAGAAACAAGGTTTTGTGAAAATAAGATGAAACAGCTAGAGGAAACTTAGGATTTAAGAATGTGACTGGACTTGAAAATTAATGACTCGACTATTTTGGGCTAATATTTATAGGGCGTGCTTGCATGCATCACGAGATTTGATAGTTTTAAGGGTTCTTCCTCGTTAAGATTAAACTAATCACATGCTTGAGCCTTATATTTTTATTTAACTTAGCTTTTTAAGTAACCATGTGGGTTTGAGAGCACTTTTGAGTTATTATCTGCTTTTTCTACTATTTTTAGTGTTTTTGTTGTCTTTCACCAA
This sequence comes from Eutrema yunnanense, assembly GCA_002933935.1. NCBI lineage: Eukaryota > Viridiplantae > Streptophyta > Magnoliopsida > Brassicales > Brassicaceae > Eutrema > Eutrema yunnanense. Next base: position 120,451 of record PKML01028811.1, on the reverse strand, counting down.
CTTCATTTTATGCATAATTAATTTAATTTTTTTTTTGGATGCATAATTAATTGGATACAGAGATTAGAGAACCAATCCTCAAAGTTGAATTAAAGCATGTTGAGGGCCAATTCTTAAGATCTTTTACTTTTTTCGCCGCACACGTCGAAAGTAAGTGACGTGGTTGTCTTTTGCTCTCAACTATCAAGTGTAAAAATATATTATAGTACAAGTGGAACCTCTTCTTCCATATCAACAAAAAATTTGGTTTTTGTCTTCTCCTCCGTCGCCGACGCTCGCTAAGCTAAACTTGTTTTCCGGATTTCAGTTAACATTTATCCGATCTCCTTATCTGCACCAGAAACTCTTGAAAAAATCCTTTTAGTTTTGAGAAATGAACGATCCGATAGACGACCCAATGGACGTTGATCCTCAACTTTCACTTCACTCTTAGCAAAAACTCAAGACTAATGGATTATGCGAGATAGACGAGACAACTATCGAAATGGTTATGGGCCATTCGATCGCTAAACAAACAATAATTCAGCATGCAATAGGTGGATATCACCTATCTTTTTATGGGTTTGTGACTGCTCTCGTTTTGGCGTACATATTTTGTGCATATTTTTTTAGAGGATTTGTATCATTGTTCATGGCGCCGCATTTTGGATTGGATTATATACCAATATGATCACCATCTTTGTTGGGACTTTGTCGCCACTGACTTTGTCAACGTCGAAAGTATATACTGAGCACGTGGAAGATGCATATTATTCGCTCTACGCTTGGCATCTATGTGCTTATTGTCGTCTGGATCTTCTTGGAAGAAACATAAAGGCACCGGAGGAACTTCGTTGTTACGCTTATGTTGTGAAACATTCTTTACGACACATGCAACATCACGAAGTTCCACGAGAATTTAGGAGTGTGTTTCCTTGTCATGTCAGACCTCTAATATAATCAGTCATCCACCAAGGATACGATATGTTCGGTCCTTTGTAACGTTAGAAAAACCTTTTTGGTTTTTGGTATCTTCCAACTCACCCAATAGGGGCATATCTCATTGTGTTCTCTGAGTTGTGGGAACCAGGATATAACGTATATTATGGTCTGAGAGCACAAAATATTGCTTTATGAGGATACCATGCAGTATTATCGAGACTGTTAAAATTTATCTTGGAAATATTGTCGTCATATGCAATATGTCAAAAAGGGTGAAAGTTACTGATTGTGGATATATGTATGTTTCTTTGACGACAATGTATATGATTGTTGGAGCCTCTGGTAGTTCAGAAGACTTTGTTCGGACGACACCTATGCCAATGCATCTACTGTCCAATTTTGTCATCTTAGAGATGCATAAGAAATCAAATATGAAACCTGAAGAGAAGGATGAAAAAAAAGCGAAGAAACAAAAATAGGAAGAGAAACTGAAGGAACAATGTTATGCCATTAGCTCTACAGATTCTTGAAATGTCAAGGAACCTACAAACAAGCAAGAGGAGGACCTTCCGAAGAGGACTGGTATGCCGATTTGTAAGTATTTTATGAAAGGAGCTTGTAACTACAACTTAGATTGTCTATTTCATTACCCAAAGGACATGGATGGTGCAAAACCTATGCGTCCGGCAAAAACTATTCTGGATTCAAGAGAAAGATTTGAAGATCTAGAGGAGGGGGTAAATTAAGAAGTTGACTTTGTTCTTCATTTGTTTTACAGATTTTAGTCACTTATGATCATGAGTCCTTCACTTAGCTTGTTGTTTTTTCTTAAAGAAAAATATCCAAACTACATGAACAAATTGAGAGACAGAGGAGCGAGGGTCAAGACAATCCGCCTGAACAGAACATTGAGAGGCAGAGGAGAGAGGTTCAAGAGAATCTGCAACCACAGAGATTGAGGGTAAAAAAACTGAAACGAGACATGATTATATTTCTTTACTTTCATTGATAATTATGAAACAGAGTCCATGACAAAAAAAAGAAGAGAACTTACTCTTTCTTTTTACTTTGATTTATTGTTTCTATTTACTTATTCTCACGCGAGGCCAGAGAAGTACAACGTAGATGAAATGATAAACACACAGTTCTATCCGGCGAAGTGATGCGAATCCGGTCAAGGGGTTTTGAAGCATATGAAAATGGTAAATGAATAGTTTGTTATAAGTTTTACTATTACACAACTATAAAATTTTATATTAACAATGTTACATTATGTGTTTTATGTAGAGGAGGATGAAGAATTTGATGATAAAAATGAAACACTACCTTTTTTCCAATCGATTGTTGATGGTGAAGATTGAGTTTCATTATGTTCTGAACCGTTTGATTTTCTTCTCAATTGGTTCTGTTTTGGTTAAGTTGTCCTGCTATGGATACTTTCAGTTGAGGTCTCTAATTATGTTTGAGTTAAAACAACAAAAACAAAAACAAAAATATTTCACAGATAATGATTTTTTTTGTAGTAACCATATCAATATTATTTAGATTTTATAATTTACTAGGTGAGTCCCCGCGCTTACGCGCGGGTATTTTTATTTACAAGTTTTTTGGTGCTTCTTTTTTTAAAGATGTCTTTTTAGCTTATTTAGTTTAACACATATTATTTTTTCTCCCTAAAGTTGTTTAGTTGTTGGAGAAATGATTGTATAATATTTAATTAAGTGGTAAGCATACATTGAATTATCAGTCTCATATCGTAATGAAGAATATGAAAGGCTCAGTCGCATTTAGAGTTTTTGAACATCTAAGAGCACGAAATATCAGTCTTCTCGTTTTATTTCCCAAGTTTTCTCCGACGTTGCATTCAGTGATGCCTCCACTACTTGTGCTCCCATCGTCGCCATGTCCAGTCGCGATCCGGTAAAATTTCTGCTGGTAAGCATACATTGGGTTATCAGTCTCATGTCATAATGAAGAATATGAAAGTCTCGGTCACATTAAGAGTTTTTGAACATCTAAGAGCACGGAATATCAGTCGTTCTCGTTTTATTTCCCAAGTTCTATCCGACGTTGCATTCGGTGACGCCTCCACTACTTGTGCTCCCATCGTCACCATGTCCAGTCGCGATCCGGTAAAATTTTCCGCTCTCCTAGTATATATATAAAATGTTGTTCTATCAATTTGAGAATCTAAATAGGTCTTACAAAGATTCGTGTAATGAGTGTTGAAGGCTGTCTCTTTCACGATGTAGAGAGATGAAAGAAAAATGTATTCATATGCTGCTGAGTAGTTTTGGTTTGCATGCCATTTTTATTCATTGATAGATTCTAAAAACGACACGATTGTCTACGAGTCGCCGTTAATCGGATTGATTCGTCTCTGCAATTAAGCATCGCCTCCTCGAGCTTCGAAGTCGCTATCTTTCTCAGTCCATCGATAGTTGATCGATGCGGCGTTCTCGTTTTATTTCCCAAGTTTTCTCCGACGTTGCATTCGGTGACGCTTCCACTACTTGTGCTCCCATCATCGCTATGTCCAGTCACAATTTACCACTCTCCATTCTCTTTCTTTCTCTTTCTCTCTCTCTCGTGGCCGATCTCTCTCTCCCCCTCTCGTCGGCTCTCTCTCTCTCCCCCTCGCCTGAACTCTCTCTCCCTTTCGCCGGCTCTCTCTCTCTTTCTCTCTTTCTCTCTTTCTCTCTTCCTCGCGCCGGCTCTCTCCCTCTCCCTCTTGTCAGACCTCTTTCCCTCTCCCTCATGCCGGTTCTCTGTCCCTTTCACTCTCGCCGGAACACACTCTCTCTCTCTCTCCTTGTCGCCGTTTTGTCCCTCTCCCTTTCGTTGGATTCGTTCAAAGAGGGTTTTGAAATCGGAATGTCGTAGAATTAACTTGAGCAGACAAGGGGAAAACCGGATCAGTCTTCAATCTCCGACAATACTTTAGCGTCACTTCTTCTTGATTGTTGTTGTTGTTGCTGGTTCGTCGGAGGATTATGAGTCTCAGACGGCACTGCACTTCTCTGCGCATTACCAGAATACAATTTTATATCGTAAATTTCATTGAGTGGGTATTTATATTTGTTTTCTGTATATGTATTAAATGTTTTAAGTTAATTTTGTCTTTTCGTTTTTCGTAGATACATTTTAGATATATGAATAGCATGAATTTACACTTGTTTTAGTTATTTGTTTTTACTTTAAAATACAATGAATTTGACAAGGATTGTGTGAAATGCGTAAGTAAGTTAGAAAGTGTGACAATGAATTTGGCAAAAAAATATTCTAAGTAAGTTGAAAAGGTTTTTATATATTTTTAAATTAGATAGAAGGTGGTACAATAAAAGTTGGAAGGTTTTTAAAGTTTTTAATGTTTTTTTAATCTTGAATTTATTGAGAAAAAAATGAAAAAAATATATATATATTTTGACCAATAAGAGAAGGGCGAGTGTCAACCCTGGAGAGAGTTCATTCACTCTTTATAAGGTAGATATATTTGAAACCAAACTCAATGCGACGACTATCCCCTCTACACCAAATAGTTTCCCTCAGTCATCCCTCTACAGTAATCTTGATTATATGTATTGGAGAGCTAGTGATTTTGGTGTGAGTAAAGAAACTACGAGTTTTCTCATGGGTCATGTGGTTCATATGGAAGACATGAAACAAAAAGGTATTCGACAATGAGGATGAACCGCCCTTCGATACGTTAGATCACGCCATACAAAAAGAGGAAGCTTGGAGGAGAGCGAATTTGATCGAAAGTACGGTGGAAGAGGCACTTGTGAGCCAAGAGATAGCGAGCGTCCATCCAACGACTCATCCAATCTGCCAAATTTATGGATCATGGCACGCCTCGGAGTCTCTCAGCGGACATGGGTGGCTTGTAAATTTGGGAGAAAGGATACTTCTCTGGGCCTAAAAGGGATGAGACAGAGCCTATCACCCTTACACGTACTGAGTTGGAATCTTTGCTTTAGGCAATGGAATGCAATTTATCGGAATATTTGACTTATGGGATCTTTGCTACGGACTGCACCGACCTCATAGCTATGACTGAAAGTCCATCGGAGGGAGTGTCCTACGTTTTCATCGGAACATGAAGATTTCACGATTTTTAAGGATTGTTTTAGTTCTTTTAGCATGATTTATATTATTTATAGTGATAATTAACGTATGTGTGGAATGCCTTGCAAAAAAAGCGAGAACACGTGGTTTAGCTTTTACCATGTAAGGTCGTCGTTATCCGATTAGTTCTCTTTAGAGAAGAGTCTATTTCCAAAAATTAATGAAAAGGTGAATTTGATGTCAAACAATAAAAATAAAAAAATAAAACTCAATGCGCCCACAACATCTAGTAACTTATGTATTTACGGAAACGACAATAACTTTGATATATGGAATGAAGATTGATCTTATCCACTAAAGATGTTAAGAAGGCAACGAGTAGTCGACGTGCGTTTTCCACATCTTGAGACAACGTGTCGTGTCGTTGCCATGCAATGTTGCCACACTATACCACCTGATCTTCGTGTCTTCTCTCTTCGTCTCATCACCGTTTTGGCCAAAATCCAATTTAATTTTTTGTTGTATTTATATATATAACGCAGAAGTGAATGATCGATGAGAAAGTCAAATATCATTGATGTGTGTTGTGTTTTGATAGACAATGGAATTGATAAACGATTTCCTCAATCTAACTGCACCTTTCTTCACTTTCTTTGGTCTTTGCTTCTTCTTGCCCCCTTTTTATTTCTTCAAGTTCTTGCAGTCTATTTTCTCGACCATCTTCTCGGAAAATCTTTATGGGAAAGTGGTTCTCATCACTGGTGCTTCCTCCGGCATCGGCGAGGTTTGGTTATAAATGCTTTTATTTTAAAATTTTAGGTAGATTAAGAAAACAATTCAATTTTTTGTTTTATTTTTTATTAATGTATTATATACTATGATCACACTAATTAATCAACTAAAAGAGTAGAGATAAAAATAGAAATATTATCAAACATTTGCATTGAAATTCTAAAACGATAACTAATATAAAACAAAATTTAAACTCTAAAACGACAACTAATATGAAACGGAGGGAGTGTATGTGTAAGGAATATTATTCATTTGAGTGTATTATTATCAGAATTTGGCATATGAGTACGCAAGTAGAGGTGCATGTTTGGCTCTGATCGCACGAAGGAAGAGTCGTCTAGAGGAAGTGGCCGAAATTGCTCGTGAAGTTGGATCCCCCAATGTTTTCACCGTTCATGCTGATGTCTCCAAACCTGATGATTGTAGACGAATCGTCGATGAGACTATCACCCATTTTGGTAGATGTAAGTCACCAAAAGCCGAACGTGGTTGACTACTAGATCGTTCGCGGTCAAAAGAATACAAATTCGTATGTCCAAAGTAGACGGATTTCATAAAAAAAAATTTTGAATACACAAAATTCTCTATAAATTTATTAAATCCATCAAATTTTAAAATCAACCAACTCTCAACTTCCATAAACCCCCATAACCCGTTTTATTTTTTTCTCAAAAGTAGAGCAGTAATCTGTTTTGTTTACTCTGAAAGCATTGATTTGGTCTTGCAGTGGATCACCTTGTATATAAAGCTGGGATAACACAGATTTCGATGTTCGAGGACGTTGAAGATATAACTAGGACAAAAGCAATTATGGTAATGTTATACTCCATATGTTTCATAATATAAGATGTTTTAGAGTTTTTATTTTGTTTCAAAATATATGATGTTTTCACTTTTCAATGCAAAATTTAAATGTGTTTAGTGATTTATGATCATTTGTATTATGTAGTTTTTTTATGATTGGTTTAGTTGTTTTAAATTAAATATTAAATAGTTATTTTTTAAAGAATAATTAATTTTTTAATTTTTGTGCTTTTAGTCAAAATATATAATATTTTGAAACAAATGGAGTATAATTTTGTGATTTATAAGATCAACCAACTCTTTAATCACGGACCCATCTTTTTAATAATTTTTTTTAATTATTAGGATACTAACTTCTGGGGATCGGTTTATACAACTCGTGCTGCGCTTCCGTACCTTCGACAAAGTAAGGGTACGATCGTGGCTATGTCGTCCTCTGCGGCATGGCTAACCGCCCCAAGGATGAGTTTTTACAATGTAAGTCAACATACACTTTTCCCTTAGTAAAGTAGTCTCTTAGGACCGACGTTGTGACCAAAAGTCATACATCATATGTTGATCAGGCAAGCAAAGCAGCTGTGTTGAACTTCTATGAGACGTTGAGGATTGAGCTTGGCGGCGATGTACACATTACAATCGTCACACCTGGTTATATCGAATCCGAGCTTACACAAGGCAAGTACTTCAATGGTGAAGGCAAGTTAATAGTCAACCAAGACATGAGAGATGTAAGTTAAATCTAACTCTTAAAACAATAGTGTGAGCTCATTGTTGAGTAATAATGTGTTTGTATTTGTTGCTGAATGTTCGTTTGCAAAATTAGGTTCAAATAGGACCATTTCCGGTAGCATCGGCATCAGGATGTGCCAAGGGGATAGTGAATGGTGTGTGCCGGAAACAGAGATATGTGACCGAACCATCGTGGGTTAAGGTGACATACCTTTGGAAAGTGTTTTGTCCGGAATTGATTGAGTGGGGTTGCCGGTTACTGTTCATGTCCGGACATGGTATGTCCGATGAAAATGCACTCAACAAGAAAATCATGGACATTCCTGGTGTACGTAATGTTCTGTACCCTGAATCTATCAGAACACCGGAAATCAAGTCGGAGTAGAGTGAGGTCGATGATTAATAAATAGATCAGATGTATATATGTTTGTGCAATAAGAATATGATGTTATGTCACACGGAGGCTTGTTTTGTGGATGGGACTTTTCACAATGTATATGTTAAGAAGTTACTGTTTGTTTGTGTCAATAAGAATAAGTGAACTGTGAGGCATAAAGAAACCAATTTCTTATATTAACCAATTGACCATTGATTTCTTACACTAACCACTTGGCCACCATCGCTTTGGTGAATATTAGGAGATACCCATATCAGCTGATTGCTTATGTTAAGGAGCTATTTATGTATAGTGTATATCTCTCATTAACTCTCTAGTAATACCCTAGCATTTCACACGATGTATATATATTTCACATTTGAGAAATAATACAATCATCACTTTTATAATTTTCTATATGGTATCAAGAGCCACACGATTCTAAAGATCTAAATTTTTTTTTTTACCCTTTCTCTTTCTCCTTTCACGATCTCAAACTCTCAGCCACCATGGCATCCCCCGACAACACCTCTTCAGCATCCATCACTGAAACCATTTCAATCAACAATCACAATCTCCTCACCGTCAACATATCTACCGTCTCAAAACTGACGGCCACCAACTACCTCATGTGGAAGATCCAAGTCCACGCATTGCTAGACGGTTATGATCTTGCTGGTCACCTTGACGGCTCTACCGTTGTCCCTGCCGCAACTCTCACCAACGGTGATGTCATCGCTGTGAATCCCGCGTACACCCTTTGGAAACGTCAAGACCAGCTGATATTCAGCTCCCTCATCGGTGCCATCTCGGCCTCAATCCAACCGATTGTCTCTCGTGCAACAACATCCTCGGCGATCTGGAACAAATTAGCTCTCACCTACGCACAACCAAACCGAGGTCACATCAAACAATTAAAGACTCAACTCAAAAACTGGCGCAAAGACAACAAAACCATTGACATCTATCTCCAAGGTGTTACCATCCGACTTGATCAACTTGCGATTATGGGCAAGCCAATTGAACATGAAGATCAAATCGATCTGATTTTGGAGGGCCTACCTGATGAATACAAAACCGTCGTAGACCAGATTGAAGGCCGAGACACTCCACCAACGCTCACCGAGATCCACGAGCGTCTTCTCAACCATGAAGCCAAACTCCTCTCTACGGCTGATGCAACTCTGCATCAGATTCCGGTAACTGCTAATGCTGTGCAACATCGCAACAACAACACCAACTTCCGCAACCAGAATCGTTCCCGCAACAACAACAATAACAACTGGCAATCATCATCCCCAACAACGAACTGGCCAAATTCGCAGCAACAAACTCGATCTGAATCTCGCGGTCCAAGACCATATTTTGGTCGCTGTCAGATTTGCGGTGTTCACGGGCACAGCGCCAAACGCTGCTCTCAACTCCAGACGTTTCAATCGACAACACAACAGCAGCAGCAAACTCCTTTCACACCATGGCAGCCATGGGCAAATCTCGCTGTCAATTCTCCACACTACGCCAACAATTGGCTTCTCGACAGTGGCGCCACGCACCACATCACCTCCGATCTTCGCAATTTGTCTCTGCACCAGCCCTACAATGGTGGTGAAGATGTAATCATCGCAGATGGCTCCTCGATTCCCATCACGCATACGGGTTTCACTTCCTTTCCCACCAAATCTCGTGATTTAAACTTGCACAAAGTTTTATATGTCCCTGATATACACAAGAATTTAATCTCCGTATATCGTTTGTGCAACACTAATCGTGTTTTCGTTGAATTCTTTCCTGCATTTTTTCAGGTGAAGGATCTGAGCACGGGGGTCCCATTAATCTGCGGCAGAACTAAGAACGAACTGTATGAATGGCCGCTCAAGGACTCTCACACTACTACCTTGTTTGCATCGCCATGTTCTGAGGCTACTCTCTCTTCCTGGCACTCACGATTGGGGCATCCATCGTCTTCAATTTTAAACATTGTTCTTTCTCGTTTTTCCCTTCCTGTTTCAAATCAAAAGCAACAACCTTTGTCATGCTCAAACTGCTTCATCAATAAAAGTCATAAATTTTCTTTCTTCCAATCTACTATTACTTCTTCAAGACCACTTGAATATGTCTATTCCGATGTCTGGATTTCCCCAATCCTCTCTCTTGACAATTTTAAATACTATGTCATCTTTGTTGATCACTTCACCCGTTATACATGGCTATATCCCTTGAAGAAAAAGTCCCAAGTAAAAGACATGTTTATAGCTTTCAAAAGTCTCGTGGAAAACCGCTTTCAAACCAGAATCAGGAATTTCTTTTCAGATAATGGAGGAGAGTTTGTAGCCTTACGCGATTACCTATCAACTCATGGTATCTCTCATCTCATGTCACCACCACATACTCCCGAACACAATGGGATCTCCGAACTCAAGCATCATCATATTGTCGAGACATGGCTTACACTTTTGTCCACTGCATCGGTCCTCAAAATGTATTGGCCTTATGCTTTTGCTGTTGCTGTGTACCTTATCAATCGTCTGCCCATGCTGGTCTTAAATCTGCAGTCACCATATCATAAACTTTTTGGAGTGATTCCCAACTACGACAAGCTTAGAGTATTTGGCTGCTCGTGTTATCCTTGGTTGCGGCCTTATAATCGACATAAACTCGACGATCGATCTCTTCGTTGTGTGTTTTTGGGCTACTCCACCACGCAAAGTGCTTACTACTGTCTCCACATTCCGACGGGTCGGGTTTACACTTCGAGACACGTTCAATTTGATGAACACTCGTTTCCCTTCACCGTCACTGTTTCGCGTGAGGCATTGGATGCCGAAGCTGTCTCCACCGTCACGACATGGCCGCTCCATTCGACAATTTCGATCACCCAGCGAGTTCTGCCATCGGTACCCCCAAGCTCGATCCCTCACCCAGCCTCGCCGTCACCTGCAATTGTGCCGCCGGTCAACTCCACGACATCTCAGGTATCCCCTCTCAACTCTAACTTACGACTCTCCTCTTCCTCCTTTGAGCCCACTGCTCCTTCTGAAAATGGACCTCACACCCAGGCCCAACCAACTTTCCCTGAGCCCACTGCTCATACACAAAATGGGCCGCAACCCACGGCCCAACCAACTAGCATTGAAGACTTAGCCCAACCACAAAATCTCCTACCAACACAAACACAGCCCACCAATTCATCTCATCCTCTTCCCCGTAACTTATCCCAAACACAAAATTCCTTAGAAAATCAACCTCAACCAACATCTGTTCAAACGAATCCACCCACAAATCCAGATTGCTCCAACAAGATTAATCACCATCCCATGTCAACTCGTGCCAAAGCTGGAATAATCAAACCGAATTCAAAGTATATTCTCACCACTGCCACTAATTCCGCATCCGATCCTGAACCTCGGACAGCCATTCAAGCGCTTAAGGATCCTCGATGGCGGAATGCAATGGCCTCGGAATACAATGCACAGATTGGTAATCGGAGTTGAGATCTTGTTCCGCCACCGTCACCATCAGTTACAGTCGTGGATTGTAGATGGATATTTACGAAGAAATTCAATTCTGATGGATCACTAAGTCGATACAAAGCCCGGCTCGTTGCGAAGGGGTACAATCAGCGACCTGGCCTTGACTATGCTGAGACCTTTAGTCCGGTCATCAAGTCGACAACTATTCGAATTGTTCTTGGTGTTGCTGTTGATTCGTCTTGGCCGATTCGACAATTAGACGTCAACAACGCTTTTCTGCAGGAAACATTAACGAATGAAGTTTACATGTCTCAGCCATCTGGTTTTATTGATACGGACAAACCGCACTATGTCTGTCGACTCCGGAAAGCTATTTACGGTCTTAAACAAGCTCCGCGAGCATGGTACATTGAACTACGGACGTATCTACTTTCTGTTGGTTTTGTCAACTCGGTCTCAGATACATCTTTATTTATTCTCCAGAAAGGTAAGTCTATTATCTACATGCTCATCTATGTTGATGACATTCTTGTCACTGGAAACGACGGTACTCTTTTGCAACACACACTTGATGGTTTGGCAACGAGATTTTCTGTTAAGGACCATGAAGATCTACATTACTTCCTGGGAATCGAGGCTAAGCGGGTTAAACTTGGACTACACTTGAGTCAACGGAAATACATCAATGACATTCTCTCTCGCACGAACATGCTCTCGGCAAAACCAGTGACGACTCCCATGGCTGCGTCACCTAAGCTCTCTCTCCACTCGGGGACACGACTTTCGGATCCCACTGAATACAGAGGTATCGTTGGAAGTCTTCAGTATTTAGCGTTCACAAGACCAGATCTGTCATATGCGGTTAATCGTCTATCTCAGTATATGCATGCTCCTACGACGGAACATTGGCAAGCTGTGAAACGTGTTCTTCGTTACTTGGCAGGCACGTCAGATCATGGAATCTTTCTTCGCAAAGGGAACAACACCACTCTTCATGCTTATTCCGATGCGGATTGGGCTGGCGACAAAGATGACTATGTCTCCACAAATGGCTACATCGCTTATCTTGGCACACATCCCTTTTCCTGGTCGTCAAAGAAACAGAAAGGCATCGCGCGCTCCTCGACAGAAGCTGAGTACAGGTCAGCCGCAAATACCGCGTCTGAGCTAAAATGGATTTGTTCGTTATTGAGTGAATTGGGAATCACTCTATCACAACCTCCCGTTATTTATTGTGATAATGTTGGAGCAACGTATCTTTGTGCCAACCCCGTCTTCCATTCCCGGATGAAACACATTGCATTGGATTATCATTTCATCCGAAATCAGGTTCAAAGTGGAGCTCTTCGTGTTGTCCACGTCTCCACTCGCGATCAACTCGCCGATACCTTGACGAAGCCTCTCTCGCGTGCTGCATTTCATAATTTCTCAAGCAAGATTGGCGTTACAAGAGCACCTCCATCTTGAGGGGACGTATTAGGAGATACCCATATCAGCTGATTGCTTATGTTAAGGAGCTATTTATGTATAGTGTATATCTCTCATTAACTCTCTAGTAATACCCTAGCATCTCACACGATGTATATATATTTCACCTTTGAGAAATAATACAATCATCACTTCTATAATCCTCTATAGTGAATGCTAAGTTGCTAAACTCCTACTATATTGGATTAAGATCATTTTTTTTTATTAGTTTGCAATTGTTTTACAATACAACTGATCAGTTCTTATTAGGCTTAGAGACTAGAAGCTCAGGGCAGAGAGTGCTAAGCCAAAAGAGAATCCGGACCCATGACGGCTCTGCCACAAAGGTTTTCCCCCTACAGATTCCGTTAACAACTGCCTTAGCGCACTCCGCTGCTGACTCGATGGCTACAACTTGCGACCACTCTTGTTTCTGCAAAGAGGCCAAGTCATAAAAATAGGACAAACACAAATGAAATATGATGATAGTACCTCAGCCAAAAGATCCGGATTGGTATTTCCGTTTTCGATTAGTCCCGGAAACACGATCGTCACACCGATTTCTGGACAAAGCTCGATCCTAAGAGTCTCGTAGAAGTTGATCATAGCTGCTTTGCTTGCCTGAACCATCAAATGTTTACATTATGTCACAGTTAGTTAATATAGAGAAAAAATGGTACAATGTAAAGAAACAAAAAAATAAAAAGAGGAAGAAGCATTTACAGCATAAATGCTCATCCTTGGCACTCCAGCCCATCCAGCAGGCGATGCGACCGCTACTATCTTCCCTTTGGTTTTCTTGAGATGCGGTATAGCGAAATGCGTCGCGTAGACCGGTCCCCAAAAGTTAGTATTCTGAAACAGTTAATATAAGTTGAAATGCTTAAACATATCCAAATAATTAAAACTAGAATTCAACCCGCGTTAACTATATAGGGCCGGGTAATTTTTGTTTAAAAATTGTTTTGATATTTAAGAAAAATTGTTTTATCTGAATTTTAAAATATGTTTAATTAATGATTATGGATAGCACTGTCAATCCGGACTAACATGTCTATTTAACCCGTTTTGCAATAAACAAATATTATTCGGTCTAACCCGCAAAAACTTATAATCTTGAAAACATAATTCTAATATGCACCGCTTAATGACTATGATTTCTGTGGCCAGTCCACAAACTCTATAAAACAAAAAAATCAATTTTCTCTTGTCTAACTCTTGATAAAACTAGTAAAATATTTTATAATAATTATAGTGAAAAATATTACAAGATTTCAAATATATATTTTCTTTGAATATGTATGGATTGATTATTTTAATAATATCATAATAGTTAAGAAACTAAATAGTACATAACATTTTTAATGGAAAATATATATTTTCCATATTCTCAATCAATTTTAAAAGACATTTATATATTATCTTATTTCAATTATTTTTTCTTATTTGTAATGGCATGTAATAACTTACAAAATAAAGTTTATTTTACTAAATGACTTTTTAAATAATTATAGAGAATTTTACTATTAGCTTGTTCCATAGTTTCAAAATATACCATAATGGGAAGAACATCTGAAATTTGCGAGTAGTCTTGGAAAAAATTGGCCTCTGCAATTCCTGCATTGTTCACTAGGTGATCCACTAGCACCACAGTTGATAGGAGTTTTGTTAGATTTCTATGTTCTTTAAGAAAGAAGCAAATACTAGTTTATTCGAATGGCGAATAAACTTACATCTTCCAAAACGAGAGATGGTTTCTTGAACAAATCGTTTACAGTCTTCAATGACTGAGACATCACCACGTACCACGGCAACCTCTGGTGATCCAAGCTTCCGGCACCGGTCAGCCACCACTCGGAGACGGTCTTCTCTCCGAGCTACTAATGTTAAGTATGCTCCTCTACGTGCGTACTCATATGCGAGGTGCTTCACCATTATATAATATTAAAGCTTTAACCATTTTGTTTTTCTTGATAATTAATACTCCATAGATATTTGAAGTTTCACATGTTTCCAACTCAAAATCAATCGGTATTTTAACCATTAACCAAAATAAAACTTTTGCTTCGATTACACAGATATGTAACTTTTGGTTTACGAGGAAGAACTCACTTACCTCACCGATTCCTGACGAAGATCCGGTGATGATGACGACTTTTCCGGTGACTTTCTCAGTCTCTTTGCATCTCCTTATAAAGCCGAGGAGCTTGAAGAATATTGAAAATGGCATGAACACTACAAGAAACGAAACCGTGACAATAGGAAGAACGATGTTAAGGATCTTGTTGATCATAGCCATATCTTTGACCTTGTGTTTCTCCTTCACCAAAGGCTATTTATAATTTATAAAACCTTTTGAGTTTTCTTCTGTTTAGATGTCACTGTCTTATGAATCAATATTTAAGAATTAAGGGCGGAAAACTAATAGAATCTTCAAATAATAGTTTGGTATCTTTTACCATGTTTAATATTTGTCTTCACTCAACTCGGTATTTGTGAGAACAATAGGTTTACAATTCCAATTCCATTATTTTGGTACGAATAATGTGTGGACCGGACGAAGAATAAACCAAAAACATGTGAAGACTCATAAACACTCAGGCTCTCAAAGTTGCTGTTTATTATAGAGAAGCCACTGACCAAAGGACAATTTCTAAACCAAGCCAAAAACCGATAACCGAACAAAATTCAGAACCAACACCTTAAGTCACTTAACATGGAATGATATTACATAAAGGGAGTGATTGCTTCAGTCTTACAAGAGTCGAAAGATGGAGCAAGTTAATAGTTGAAGTCGAGCAGAGAAAGTCGATTTCGGATTTGTCTTTTCGACATGCCAATGCCGAACCAAGTTAATAAATACAAAAGACAAGAAACCAAGTTTTTCTAAGCACTCTAAAGTCCAATCTCCAATACAATCTTCAACAAGGAACTTATGTTCTAACCGCAGTATTTCACAGCACCTTTAAAGGAAATTGATCAGTGCTTACAACTCAAGGCATTAGTGCTTACAACTCAAGGCTTGGATATGTCTTCGATTACACCTTTCCCATCCTCTGCATCAAAGTAGAAAAAGTTCTTCAACGGCTCTCCTTTGCCCGATATCGCTTTTATCACCTCCTGTAAGTGCAGTAAACTTTCTTTTAAGTCACATAGCTCTGCTAAGTGCTTATCTATATAACCAAGAAAGTCCTCAAGATGTTCAATTATACAAAGACAAGAGAGAGAACCTGTCCTAGAATCCCTCCAATGATGGCACAAGCAGGTGGGAATTCTGAATTACCAGCGACAAGTCTCTCCATTAGTCTATCTGGTATATGATTCTCGCTAACCGACTGTTGCAACATTCGGATTCAAAGGTGAGTGACAAGTCTGCTCTTTGTTATTATTATTATTATTATTATAGGGTAATAAGGGTTAAAGAAACTTACATTTCCCTCACAGAGTTCCTTTTTGAGTTTCAAGACTCTTGGGAGATCAGACAGTGAACATTCTCCAGGTTTACGACCTTCAGTTTCCTCAAATAGTTCTATCACTGCAAGATTATCACAAAAACCGGATTAGTTAAGTAGGAAGTAACCAAGCTTTCAATGCTTAGCTGTTGTAGCCAGACCTCTCATTGCAAAGTAGAGCTTTGCTGTTCTCCTTGGAATCGGTTTCCATGGAACTGAAACTGCCTCCTGGAGAGAATAACCAGACAAGACATTGGTTTATTACTTTACTTCCCATTGGTTTATTACTTTACTTCCCATGCAATAGTATGTTCTGGTCAAAGCAAGAAGCTGTGTACCTCAAAACTCGGAAATGTTAGTTCACATTCCACTGTTCCATCAAGCTTTTTCTGTGGCAGGAAGATTTGACAATAGAAAGAGAAATATATTACAGAGTTAACACATTGTATGCCAACAGAAGGAACGCGATAAAAGACCAAGAAAAGAATAAAACGGGATAAGTACCTTCGCGAAGTTGTAATTCTGCAGGTCAACAAATATTTCGCCACATGAGCCTCTACAATCGACTGTATAGAACGCCACACGTTTTGTTAGCTTCCTACATGTCTCATTTACTGCTTTCTGCATAAAAAAGCACATTATAATAAGTGATGCACATAGCAACAAAACACAAAAGCGATTGGAACATCTAACAAAAGGAGGTAATTGGTACCTTAGTAGCACAGGAACTGTAGCCGATAACCACAACATCAAACTTGTTGAAAAAATCAACGCCAACTGTTGACAAATCACCTGAGATTTAAGGACGTAGACTACAACGTTATTACAACCATTTATTTTTTACTTTTTTTCTCAGAAATTAGAGAGAAATGAAGAACTGAGAGAAACCTTTTTCTACTGAAACATGGACCATCGGGTTAAATTCCTTAAGCGAATCACAGCAAACCTCAGCTACAGTTTTGCCTACATAAGCATTTTCATCCGGAAGAATCAAGAAGTTTGCGTTGAATGCTTCAACTGTCACCAACCGATCATCCAACAGTGTCACACTACCAACTCCTGCCAACACAATGTTCTTGCAAAACTGTCCATCAAAAGGAAACCAAGTAAGATGCTACAACACTCTACTGCAGCAGAGAATCACTAAACAGACTGTCAAGACAGGAAAAAACCGTAAAAGTAACAGCTACCTCCGCAACAGTCCCCTTTATTCCAGATACCAATACATGAGATTTACTCAATCTGCAAGCAAAAACACCAGCCTCACGCTGCATCAAATGGAACCAACTTCTCACAGTGATAGTATCCAATTTCATAACTTTGAACAAATATGCTCCACAGAAAATCCAAAACTCTTGAATGTCAACATGAGCTCAAAACAAGATATGCATTAACAAAATCAACGATATCAATCCATTGATACCAAACTGCTATAAAAAGAAGGTTAATCTGTGATACTTCTTAGCCTCTTTGCTAAACATCCAAACCAAAAATCAGAACCACTAATCATATTTGGACTACTAAATTTAATAAATTTACTTAAGAATCGAGAAAGAGATAAAACAATGAATCATCTCACACAAAGAGTTTACAAGTACTCAAAACCAACTAAGCGACTCATAACGAATCAATAACAATCTCCGATGCTCGTAGTCTAGCATAGAAGCTACATTCAATGTTAAAGTTACCTTCTTTGAGCACCAGCACCCCAAACCCTAATTTGCCGGTCGTACAGAGCAGTTTCCTGTTCGGTGAGCTCTTCTCCGTCCATATTCCCAAAATTCAAGCTTTGAGTTTCGTCTAGGATCGATTTTAAAATTTGGGATCTTTTTGTATATATGATTGAGATATTGAAAGAATAATCTGTAAAAGCTGAGCTTTGTGAAACCCTAGAAACGAGAGCTAAGAGATGATCAATCCCGCCATCTACAAAGAGATGTGTTTACAAAGGTTTTTCTGTGACTAGCTGAGTGAGTGGTTTTTGTTAACCATACCTAGTTTGGTTCGGTCTGTTAACTTAAGTATGGTTTATTGGTTTATGAATTTAGAAATTTTTGTAAGATTAAATCTGTTATAAACTATAATGTAATATATGAGATGAGTCATGTGTTTTGTATATATATATATATTATATGTATAGTATTGTCGAGAGANATCTACTAACAAAATTGAAGGATTTAAACTAAAACACAATAATTGTAAGAAAATAAATATGGATTTCGAAGCTTCAATGGCGGATAAGGAAAGGGAAGATGTCGATAGAGATGAGAAAAAGTCAATGAGAAGATGTTTATGATTGGCTGAAATTTGATTAATTATCATTGGTCGAATTTATCTTTTTTATATGTTGTAGTTAAAATAAAATAAAAAAGGAAAGAGAAGATGTCGTTAGAGATGGAAAAAAGTCAATGGGAAGTTGTTTTTGATTGGCTAAAATTTGTTTAATTCTCATTGGTTGAATTTATTTTTTATATATATATTTTAGTTAAAGTAAATAAAGGAAGGAAGGGTAAAATGGTGATATCATATTTCATTAAAAGGGAAGGGGTATGGCTGAATAACATGGGGTAGAGGTGAATAACTCTACACCTGGAGGGAGAGATGTGATTTTGACCCTTGATTAATGTACATATATATAGTGTAAAAAGAAATGAATAAAATAATGAAGGCGGTAAAAAGTTAAGTCGGTAAGTATGGATAATCATTATCCATTGCTTAACACTTCTCCTTGATTATTCATCACTATTAATGTATTACGTACTGTTTTGTTAAAAAAGTTATCATGGAAAAACCCAATATGATAAAAACCACGATAAGGGAAAAAGAGTACAGTGATGCAATCTTCCCTAGAATGATGGATATAGCATTCTCTTCATAAATCTCGTAGATGACGCATTCCGATATTTTGAATATGCTTTTTGAATGTTGTAGTGGGAAACGCCTTTGTAAAGAAATCTGATGCATTGTCACATAAACGAATGTACTGTATATCAACTTCTTGATTCTACTCGAGTTATCGAGTGTAAGAGAAAACTATTGGAGGGATATGTTTCGTTCTATCACTCTTGATATAACCTTCTTTGAGTTGAGCGACACATGCAGCATTATCTTCGAACAATATCGTTAGCTCCTTATTGGTGACTACTCCGCTTGCTTCTTTAATGTGATGAGTCATAGATCTGAGCCATACACATTCTCTACATGCCTCATGGAGCGCAATAGTTTCTGCATAATTTGAGGAAGTGACGACTAGAGTCTGCTTCTGAGAACGCCAAGATATTGCAGTACCTCCAATTGTAAAAACGTATCCGATTTGCGATCGAGCTTTATGTGGATATGATAAATAGTCTGCATATGCAAAACCGACTAAATCGAAATTGGAGTCTCGAGGGTAAAATAAACCCAAGTCAATTGTTCCCTTAAGATAACGAAATATATGTTTTATTACATTCCAATGTCTGCGCGTAGGTGACGAACTAAATCTTGCAAGTAGATTTGTAGCAAATGCTATATCCGGTCGGGTACAATTTGCAAGATACATAAGTCCACCTATAGCGTTCAGTGGCTGACCCACTAAGGAGGAAGGGGGGGTCATGTGACACCCCTTAAATCTTTATATAAATGTTTTTGTACATAAATTTAGAGAAAAATCAGTAGCATAGTTGGTAAGTGCAGCTTATTGAACCCCTTCAACCCTTTTTACTAACTATTTTGATATTTTTAAAAAAAATTTAGTTGATAAATTGACACCGGTTAAAAAAAATCCTGGATCCGCCACTGATAGCGCTCATATAAGGTACTTCAGGACCTAACGCATCCTCGTTATCTTCACAAGGTCGGAATGGATCTTTTTCAGTATCGAGAGATCGATTTACCATTAGAGTACTCAAAAGATTCGCTTTATCCATATAAAAACGTTGTAAGATCCTTTTGGTATAATTTGATTGATGCACAAATACCCCATCTCGGAAGTGCTCTATCTGTAATCCAAGACAAAATTTTGTCTTTCCGAGATCTTTCATATGAGTTCTTGCATCATCAATTTCCTTTTGAGTTCCAATTATGTTCAGGTCATCAACATATACATCAATGATCACAAATCCTGATGAGGATTTCTTAATAAAAACGCAAGGGCAAATTGCATTATTCACATACCCTTTTGTTAGCAAATATTCGCTTAAGCGATTATACCACATGCGCCCGGATTGTTTTAATCCGTAAAGTGATCGTTGTAATTTGACCGCACATATTTCCTTAGATTTTGAGCTTAATGCTTCAGACATTTTCAATCATTCTGGGATTTTCATATAGATATTGTTATCAAGTGATCCATATAGATATGTTGTCACAACATCCATAAGATACATTTGATGCCCAAGTATCATCAAAAATCTTAATGTTATTGCATCCATAACCGGGGAATATGTTTCTTCATAATCAATTCACGGTCTTTGACAAAATTCTTGTGCAATAAGACGAGCTTTGTATCTTGTCACCTCATTTTTCTCATTTATTTTTCGTACAAAAATCCATTTGTACCCAACCGGTTTACATCTTTGGATGTAGTGACAATAGGTCCAAAAACATTTCGTTTATTGAGAGAGATTAATTCAGTTTCTGTGGCCATTTTCCATTTCTCCCAATCAGATCTTTTCTGGCATTCATATATGGACCTTGGATCTGGATCGTCACTTTCATAATCAATTTCTTTGGATACAGAGAATGAAAAAATTCCATCATTATCTTCTATTTCATTTATATCCCATAATTTTCCGTCTTGGGCATAGTTAATGGAAATCTCACATTTTTCTGTATCATGTTCATCTTCTAGATGAATCTCTTTATGTGGTTCTCTTTACACATTTTCATGTATGTCTTCTTGACATTTTTCTTTATATGGTTCTTCGGGAACCTTTTCATTTTGTTCTCCCAATTTTTTTTTTTCCAGGGATTTTGGTTTTTAGAACCAATTGGCATCCCCCTTTTCAACTGAACTCTAGGTTCATTTGCTCTATTCCCATCAATTTGTTCTTCAAGAACATTAATTCTTGATGGAGCATTTGCAGCAGGGATATATGATTTTGTCACCCTTTTTGTATCAGTGAACGAATCTGGTAAGTGATTTGCCATATTTTGTATGTGTACGATTTTCTGAACTTCCAGTTCGCGTTGATTTGTAGGGGGATCTAGGTGCAACAAAGACGGTGTGTACCATGTAACATCTTTTGGAATTTCTTTAATTCCTCCCCCTATCGCTGGAAATTCATCTTCATTAAAATGGCAATCGACAAAACGAGCCGTAAACATATCACCAGTTTGCGGTTCAAGATACCAAATTATACTTGGTGATGTATAACCAACGTATATACCCAATCTCCTTTGTGGCCCCATTTTTGTTCTTTCCAGTGGGACTATATGAACATAAACCGCACAACCAAAAACACGGAGATGGGATACATTTGGCTCCTGGCCAGATGTTAATTGTAAAGGGAATGTTTATTATATGCGCTTGGTCTTATCTGGACCAATGATGCAGCATGCAAGATAGCATGACCCCATATAGAAATTGGGAGCTTTGTTCTCAATATCAATGGTCTAGCAATGAGTTGCAGACGCTTAATCAAAGATTCAGCTGTGCCATTTTGTGTATGTACATGGGGGACCGGATGTTCAACATCGATTCCCATTGACATATAATAGTTATTAAAAGCTTGTGAAGTGAATTCACCAGCGTTATCAAGCCTAACTTTCTTTATGGCGCATTCAGAGAATTGAGTTTTCAACCTGATTATTTGGGCAATGAATTTTGCAAAAGCCGTATTTTGTGTTGTCAATAGACACACATTTGACCATCTATTGGATGCGTCAATCAATATAATAAAATATTAAAATGGCCCGCATGGTGGGTGGATAGGCCCACATATATCACCATGTATTATTTCTAAGAATACTGGAGATTCATTCTCAATTTTGGTTGATGATGGCCGAATTATGAGTTTTCCTAAAGAACATGCATTACATGAAAACTCTCCTAATTGAAAAATCTTCTGGTTTTTCAATGGATGGCCATTCGAATTTTGCACAATCTTTCTCATCGTGAATGAACCAGGGTGACCAAGTCTTTCATGCCACACTTTAAATGTACTAGTAAACTTTGGGTTTACTGTAACATATGATTCAACTATATGAATCTTTGTGGAATATAAGCCGGAGGGTAATGCTGGTAGTTCCTCTAATATAACTTTCATTTCCAGAATTAGTGATGTTATGCAAAGATATTCAATGTCATTTTTATTCCATTTCTGCGGATATCTCTGAAACTTGTTAAGTTTCTAAGAGATTCAGGTTAATATAGTGCATCTTGCACTTCAAACTTTGTTCCCCTTGGCATTGAAAAACAAGCTCTTCCAGAGCCCATAATAATATTTGCATTCCCATATATATAGTATTCACGCTTCCAGCGGATTTTTTTAAATTTAGAGAGGAGAAATACTTTTTATCTTTAAGTATTGTGTGCGTTGTAGCACTGTCTACCAGATATAAATCTCCATCCCGAATCTCAGATCTTGACATATTCTGGATTTAAATTATGCATAAAAATGCATTAATAACTTATTTTACAACATACTTTTAAAACAAAAATACATATAATACAAATTTATAAGAAGAAAATATAAGTTATTTCAGTCAACTTGTTGGGCGTTGATATCCTCGGGATCAACGAGGAAATCAGAAAGATCGAGATGTGCATCGTTATCAATGCCATCGAAAGAGGGTCCGGATTCATCAGAGATAAAGTTGGTTTCACCTTCCTTTTCTTTTCCCTTTTGGGATTTTTGATACAGATCGGCCAAATGCCTTGGTGTACGACATGTATTGGACCAATGTCATTTCATGCCACATCTGTAGCAAGCTGTTTCATAATGCTTGTCCATAGTTTTACCAACTTTATTTTCTTGAGAATTTTTATCAATTCTCCCGGTGTTGAAATTATTAAAATAAAATCCTCTTCCTTGGCTTCGACCACATCCACGACCACGACCTCTACCGGGTCCATGTCGTTGCCAATTATTGTAACTGGATGTTACAACATTTGTTTCTGGGAATGAAGCTGATCCAGTTGGACGAGTCTGATGGTTCAACATCACAAGCTCATTATTTTGTTCAGCACCAAGAAGAGTTTGCATTAACTCTGAGTAAAGAGTGTACTCTTTTGCTCGGTATTGTTTCTGCATGATTACATTTCCAGGATGAAATGTTTGGAGTGTTTTTTCGATCATATCATAATCGTTTACTTTCTCTCCATATAACGCCATCCTGGAAGTAATTCCGAACAAAACGGAATTATATTCTCCCACACTTTTGTAATCTTGAAATCGGAGATTAAGCCACTCATGTTTGGCTTTTGGTAAGATCACATATTTTTGGTGATCAAACCTATCTTTGAGCGATTTCCAGAGATCCGCAGAATCTTCTTTTGTGATGTATTGGTCTTTTAGACCATCATGAATGTGATGGCACAAAAATATCATAGATTGTGCATTTTTCTCATCTGATGTCGTTTTTAACACATCGATGGTATCAAGGAGTTGTTTTCCTATCATATGCATTTTTACTGCTACTACCCATGTCATATAATTATTCCCAGAAATATCAAGGGCAGTAATCTCGAGCTTTGTCAAGTTTGACATGATTACTGTAATCATAAATTAATATTTTAGTAATCATAAATTTAAATAAGATATTGCTATTTCAAGAAATACATAGCAATTTAAAATATAGGGGGCGCCATAATAAATAGTGCAATTAAAAAAATATAACCGCATAAGAATATAAAATAAAAACCATAATATAAACAAATATTAACAGCAGATAAAATATGTGTCAGCTTAGCCGTCTAATTTAATATTGATAATAAATAAAGTGCGATAAGTAATTATTACGAAATAATAAATTAATAATGGAGCAGCCGAGCCGCGCTCCGATAATAATAACTGTAAAATTTTTGTCTTCTGGACGAAATTGAGAATGTCTTCAGGACATTCATTTTATGGAGGCAGAGCCTGCCATATGATCTGAAGAGACATAGTCTACCATATGATCTGAGGAGACATAGTCTACCATATGATCATGATCGTGAAGGCAGAGCCTATCATAACGATCGGTTCGGGGAAGGCAACGCCTATCATCCCGAAACAATATATAAACGTAAGTAGATTGAACATAAATTAAACCTAACTTTTTCCGGTATATGAACGGATCGAAAGACGATCGTGCTGATAACGTGTTATAAACTATAACGTAATATATGAGGTGAGATGTGTGTTTTGTATAAAATATATATATTATATGTATAGTATTATCGAGAGAAGAGAGTAAGCGAGAGGGAGATGAGAGAGAGAGAAAAGTGAGAGAGAGACGTTTTCTTATTTATCTTCTTATCATCACTTAGAATGATTAATGTACATAAATATAGTAAAAAGAAATGAATAAAATAATAAAGGCGGTAGAAAGTTAAGTCGGTAAGTATGAATAATCATTATTCATTACTTAACAAAATCCTTGTAAAATTTAGTTATTTTTAAATATAACATGAATATTTTAATTAGTATTTGTAAATCCGTAGGTTTTTCCTCGGATTTAAGTGTTTGTATTTTTTAACTTGGAAATCCATCCAAATCCACTAAAATTCATTGTAAAATCAAATCCATACGTAAATCCGTAAGATTGAATAACATGTGATTTAAATTAGTATTTATAAATCATAAAATCAATAACACTGGATTGGATCATATATTTTAAAATCATAGATACAATAATACAAGATTTGGTTTAGATTTCCAAATCAATTAAAATTCATGAACCAAACCCCCTTTAATTTGTTTTTTCTCTTTTATGGACGGGTTTATATAATTTTATGATTATTAATTGGGGAAATTGTCAAAATAATCGTGAATTTTCAAATTTTGGTATTTCAAAACATAAATTTTTGCATGGATAAATTAAATTATCAAATTATGTTAATTTTTAATTTAAATCACAAAATTTTGTTGACTGAACCAAATTAGACACGTCGTAAAGTTGCTTAATAGAATGATTAGACATGAAAAGTATCTTAGGCAAAGCCTAGAGGTCACATGTCTGCATATTCTAATGTGGTGTAGTTGTGGGTTATCTTCCAAAACATGCGTTGTAGTTCTTGATCATGACTATTTCTCTTCCAATTATCCATTATGTGTGCAACATACTGTCGATGTTTAACTTGTGAAAGAATGGTGTGGACAACTTTGACTAAACCCTGCAAAACAATACGTCAAAATTCAGGTGAGTGATAAAAATGAGAGAAATGATGATTAAGATTAAATTTGAAACAATATTAACATTTTGTTTATTTAATATGATTGCTACGTTTCTTCCATTATCAAGACCCAAATTTGCAGTAAGATGTCTAACAAACCAGTCCCAATTAGTGTCATTCTCTATTTCCATTACTGCCCAAGTAATGGGAACTGTCATATTATCTCCATCTCTTCCAATTGCAGCTAAAAGGTGACCCTTTATATTCTAATTCAGAAAAGTAACATCCAATCCTATGATAAGTCTACATGTTTGTTTCCAAGAATCTCGTTGTGATTTAAAACAAACATATAAACGATAAAACATTTGTTTGCTTCCAATAGTTGGCCCTTGAATAGTCTCAATCTCAAATGTAGAGTCTCCATTATGCAGAAAAACTTCTGCTTGATAATCTTATATCCGTGAAAAATGGGTTTGATGACTAGTTTTTCTTTGTCTCACAACTTTTCACTTCGCCTTCCCACACTAGTCTTCAGTCACTTCGAAATTGTATTCTCTCTTGATCTCAACATCCATCTCATGTTTTGTAAGTCTTGGATTCACTCTCAGCCTTTCCAAAAACAACCACGCAATTGCTGATCGCTTCAACATCTTAAAGTACCTTGATTTGATACATATATGTGCATTCATATAGACCTTTATTTGTATCTTTTGTTTCCTCTTCTCATACAAGTAGTAGACTATTCACGGACAATTGAAATCAATGTCAGAGCACGTTGCACTGACCCTTAAATATTGAGACATGTAAAGCTTAATATCGTATAAGTTTTGCTTTAACACTAGCAGTTCCTCAGAATCGCAATTTTCAAATCTTCTAGAGAATTGTAAGTTTCTCCCAACGCTAGCAACTCCTCCGAATCTTCATTATCTCTATGCTCTTGATATGCTCAAATTAATACCCTAAAAGTACTAAGCAGTTGTTGTAGTAAGTGTAGGGGTCGAACACAAGAACTCACAGAAATCACGCAATAGATTGTATAGTGTCAAATCAAGCTAAGCAAATAAGATGAAACAAAAGACAATAAGCAGTAAACGAGTTGTAATTCAATTGGGAGAAAGATAGGCTCAGGATATTTCTCTTGAAATCAATGAATGCAGATTTACTAACTAGCATGATTCAGGTTTAGCGCAGTTCTTGAACTCAATTCACTAAAGTATAATTAACAACTGTCGTTGCGAGAATTATCTAAATCTAAATCCTAGGAATTCCAAATCTCTTTGCGAATCCTAAAGTCTAAATCAGCTTTAATATCAGGTTTGATGTGTTCACAAATCAATTAAACCAAATCTCTTTGCGAATAATCAATTTGCTCACCTAAGGTTCTATCATGTAATTAATCGCACTGTCGTGCCTAATCAATTATCCTAAGATCTAAGTTCCAGATTCGTCAACCTAGAATTAGCTTTGAATACAACCTAAGGCGAAGAACTAATTCAGATGGTGAATCCCAATAAACTAATCAACCTAACATTCAGAGAAAACCCTTATGAAAACCCTGAACCTAAAGTGGATCTACTCAGACATGGAGATTAAAAACAACATGATTGAATAGATCATCAAAGAAATCAATAGAAAACAGGAGTTCAGAGTTGTCTCTCCAAAACCAAAAGTAGAATCAAAGTAAAAATAAGCATTGCCTAAAAGTGGCTGTAAAACCTAATTATATAGCTAAAACACGTTTTGGGCCTTCTTGTAAATATTAAAGTCTTGTGGGCCAATTCTGCAATTCTTCAACTCTTTAATACGTCGCGATCCTTCTGTTTCATCAACGTGTATCGATCGATACTAGACAGTATCGATCGATACTCAGGTGATTTTGATGTCTCAGCTACACGGATCTTCTGCTTCGCTCCAGAATGCTCCAGAAAACTCCAATATCTCCAATTATGCTCCAAAAGTGCTATAACCTGTAAAAGACTCTATAATAGAATAAAGACTCGATAAAACGAACTTATATCATGGCCTATAAGGGGTAAAAACCATGATATATCAGCTCTGCCTCTTTTTCGTCTTCATCTCCATCGTCAGGTGACAAAGGATCTGGAATCCTCTCATCATCCCATATATCATCTCCACTGTCTGCATATACATCACTCACAGCTTCCTCATCTCTCACACCACCCTCTCGAAAGTCTTCTTCTTAGTCTAGGAAACCTTCTTCTTTGACACCGAAACCATTCTCGTCGTTCTCATCGTCTTCCTTAGCAGCTATTTCATCATGAACTGCATCATCAACCGCATCACCTTCATCATCACTAGTAACCGCGCAATCACCTCCACTGTTTGCCGCACGTTCATGTTCATCACTCCATCGTCTTCCCACAGTGGTCTTCGACGCAGTGGTGGAGCTTAACGCTCAGGCTCATCAGCTTTTTCTCCTTCCCACAGTGGTCTTCAACGCTGTGGAGGAGCTCAAATTTCAGGTTGAACTCAATCTTCAGGTGCAAATCGAATTTCAGGTTTATCATATCCGGCTCGAACATCAATTTCTCTTCGACTCGTTGTAGCTCGCGTGCTCCAACGCGTTGCAAGCTTCTTGATTTTTCTTTCGGCATTTGGCAGAGAGAAATCAAATTGGGGATAGAAGAAATCGATTTGGGGACTTAGAGAAATCGATTTGGGGATTTAAAGAAATTGAATTGAGGATTTCAAAAATTAGAGTTTAGAGAATTGAGGATTTTACGAATTAGGGATTTTATGAGAAAGATGGGACGACGTTGTTTCATTTAATCGAGATTTACAACGGTTTTTTAATCTCGTCTAATCATTATGTTAAGAAACTTAACGACGTGTCTAATTTGGCTCAGTCAACAAAAATTTGTGATTTAAATTAAAAGTCAACATAACTTGATGATTTAAATTGTTCACCCGAAATTTCAATTTAATTGTCGAAATTTAAAAAACAAAGCTTTAAAAAACATAACACAAATGCTCGAAAGAGAAAAAAAAATCTGAGAATGGCTGAGAAGAATATCCTTAGGTAAGCTGATTTTATGGTGGTAGTTGTGATGCAAACCTCACACATAAGCCTTCTTCATATGTGTGGTCACCAAGAGCTCGGATGGAGATGAAGCAGTTGCGGATATTTTTGTCGATGAGTTTAGTCATGCTTGAGTGTGGCATTGAATCTTCTCCGTGTCAGCGCCTATTTCGTTCTTTCCAGATGTGGTATAAATCACATAACACTTAATTATAAAAAGGCAAATTTTGTAGAAAATACCTAGTTCGAGATCAATATCTACTAGGTTGTGGATTGATCTAGATTTTGTTTGTTGATTAGAAATAAGCTCACCAAACACATAATTTTTTAATTTATGTCATATGTCTCGACGTTTCATCTATGCTTTTGAACTTTCAACTGATATGTGTGGTATCTATACATGTTAGAATATAATATAAATGACACATGTTTTATTTTGTGAAAGATATATTTGTTAAATGAGTCAATAAACTAACGGAGTGAAAAGATCTTCAACCGTCCCAACACATATGTATTATTTGAATATTAGTTTTTTTTTTAATTAATTAGATGTTTGTAAGGATTTAAACAAGGATATATGGACTATAGACACTACAAGAAAACACTCTGATTCCCGATTGGATTTCCGACGACCAAAAATCTGTCGAGAATTCTTGACCGTTTTCCGATGAAATAACGAGGAAAAAGAACCCGTCGGGAATTGGTCGGAAATTCCCGACGGATTTTTGATCGTCGGAATTGCCGACCGATTTCTGATGATATAGAGACCGATTTAATATTATCGGAAATCGATAGGGTAGTCCGATGATTTCCCGACGATATAGATCCGTTAATCAGCCTGTTGCACTAACCGTTTTATAGCCGTTTAAAAATTTTAAAACTGTCAGAAATTGGTCGGAAATCTATCGGGAACCCGCGGAAAATACATTATAAATATCTCTCCACCCTCATTCACAACTTACACAAATAAAAAAACTTAGAAAATGACTTCTTCAAACCCAAACACTTGTGATTATTTTCGATCGTGGATAAATAAACGACGGCATGATCCTGTTTTCACACCCAAGCCCTAAGGTATATTGAGGGATGGTGAAAACAAAAGAAAGATTATGTTTTCACGATGATGTAGTTGAGAGTTTTAATTTCATTATACTTGAAACTTATTAACTTTTTGAATGGAATCTCTCACATGCATTTTTTTGTAGAATTACTACATTTTCTATCCACTCAAGCGCCACAACAAATAACATCTCAAAAGTTATATTGGCTTGTTAAGGAAAGAACTGCAATCAATGCTTTTTTTTGGTTTGTTATATTTACATCAGAATATATTTCACATGAAGCTTAGAATCCAAACTGAAAAATAATTATAATTTTTCTTCTCATTCTTAAGCGTAGAGTCACTTTAGAATTGACACAGACATAACTTTCATTGTTTATATCATATGTTTTCGGAGCAGAAGAGCACCAAGAAAAAAACAAAATATATACTCTTCTCAACAACGAACACAAAAATTGCAAACAAGCTTTGTCCATATACTATACTTTAAGACTCACTACACTACAGAAAAACATACCAATTTCTGACGGAGAAAATTCGGTCGGGAATTTTTGACCAATTCCCGACGTATTTCATATAAAATACCGAGGAAAAAAATCGAGTCGTAATCCGTCGGAAATTCCTGACCGATTTTTATTCGTCCGAAATCAGTCGAAATTCCATACCGAAATCCGGCGACATAGAGACCGATTTAGAATCGTCAGAAATTCCGGACAGATTTCCGACGAAATAGATCTGTTAATCTGCCAGTTGCACTAGCCGTTTCATAGACGTTTGAAAATAGAAATCGGTCGGAAATCGGTCAGAATTTCCGACCGATTTTCGACGAAATAGATCAGTTATTCTACCAGTTGTACTAGCCGTTTTATAGACGTTAGAAAATTAAAAACAGTCGGAAATCAGTCGGGAATCCGCCGAAAATCCATTATAAATACATCTCCACCCTCATTCACAACTTAGAAAAAAACTCAACTTATATAAAAAAAAAACTTAGAAAATGTCTTCTTCAAACCCAAACCCTTATGATTATTTTCGATCGTGG
This sequence comes from Eutrema yunnanense, assembly GCA_002933935.1. NCBI lineage: Eukaryota > Viridiplantae > Streptophyta > Magnoliopsida > Brassicales > Brassicaceae > Eutrema > Eutrema yunnanense. Next base: position 89,935 of record PKML01028811.1, on the reverse strand, counting down.
ATGGATAAACCACGGCACGATCCAGCGACGGGTCAACTGACGGATGAGTGTGCACAAGGTGTTGAGGAATTCATGAAATTTGCGACAAACAATAGCATGACGTCGGAATACGGTAAAATATGTTGATCTGTACTAAATGTCGGAATCATAGATTAGTCTCTATTAGGGAAGTATGGAATCACCTATATAGGAATGAGTTTATGCCGGGTTACAAGATTTGGTATACGCACAGATAATTTGATTCAATGGTGCAATATTATGGTAGTAGCAGTAATTATTCGGGTAGGATAGAGGAACCAACACCGGAAGTAGATGCAAACGTAGATACTGCTCAGATGGTGAATGATGCGTTTCGTGAAAACGTAGACGCATATGTTCAGGATGGTGTTAGAATAGAGGAATCTAATTTAGAAGCTCGGAAGTTTTTTGATATGTTAGATGCAGTTAAGCATCCACTATACGAATGATGTAGAGAGGGAATATCGCCTTTATCAACTGCAAGCAGGTTGATGACTATAAAGACCGATTTCAACTTGGTGGGGGATTGTGTGGATGCGATAGCTGATTTTGTAAAAGATATTTTACCTGAAGATAATATCTCATCGGCTTCATACTACGAGGTTCAGAAACTTGTAGTTGGACTTGGATTGCCGTATCATATGATAGATGTGTGCATCGACAATTGTATGATTTACTGGAGAAAGGACGAAAACCGTGTGAAATATCGTTTTTGTCACAAACCTCGGTATCAGGAAACGGGTGGCAGAGTACTGGTTCCACATAAACGGATGTATTATTTTCCGGTAACGGAGAGGTTGAAGATGTTATATCAATCCAAGCGCACAACAGAACCTATGAGATGGCATGCAGAACATAACTCATATGGAGAAATTGTGCAACCCTCAGATGCAGAAGCGTGGAAACATTTTCAAGAGGTCTATCCTAGTTTTGCGTATGAGCCAAGGAACATTATCGGGTTATCTACAGATGGATTCAACTCTTTTGGAAAACATGGGATGCAATATTCATTGTGGCCAGTAATCGTCACACCTTACAATTTGCCGCCTAGTTTTTTAAAATTTAAATGTTAAATTAATTCAAATTAAAAAAACAACGTTTTGTACAATGAATGCTTCCTTTCTTAAAGTTTGAAAATTTGCTTTCTATGAATACTAAGAGCCCATTCTAAAGACTTGAAAAACTCATCGAGCGGCCAACCAAACTACATCCCTTCTTCATATCTTCCATCTCCCAATCTTCGTATAGATATTTTTTTTAGCGCCTTTAATTTCCTCGAGAATCGATATACAACCGATGTCGAAACAAAGAGCTCCCTCGTATCTGACCAGAATGATTCCACTAAAGGCAAAAAATCGGGTAGACTAGTCAAAGTATTTGTGAACTTGAAAGAGCGTCGAACCTTTGCTTTCTCTCTATTAATCTGAATTCGACATCTTAGGTGATCCGAGCATCCTCCCGTTTCAAAGACACAGTAAGCAGTTGGGAAAGAATTAAGCCAAGTATTCGAAACTAAAGCTATGTTCTGCTTTTTGCATATCAAACCCTCTTCTCTTTTATTACACCATGTGAATAAAAGACCGTGTGCAGTCATATCCGAAAGTGAACAGTACCTCGCTACATCATGAAAGTCTCGCATACCAATCGGAATTGATGGAGTTGTAGTGAAGTTTGAGTGCTCCTCACCTTGCAGAATTTTATTGAAGTCTCCCATTATTACCCAAGGCTTATTTCTGAGCAATGGTGAATCCTGGTGATTTTGCAAGTCCGCCCATAAATGTTTTCTCTCCTCCATGAAATTTGAAGCGTATACAAAAGAACAGAAGAATTCCTCCTCAGCCCCATCCAACAGAATCGAGCAGGTTATCATTTGTTTACTGATATATCATGGTTTTTACCCCGTTTAAGCCATGATATAAGTCCGTTTTATAGACTCTTTCTACTATTTTGTAGTGGTTTAGAGTATTTTACAGGTTTTAGCACGTTTGGGGCATAATTGGAGATATTGGAGCTTTCTGGAGCATTTTGGAGCAAAGCAACGTTCGTGTAGCTGAGTACCCGATTTGAAGTCTCAGTGTAGATCGATACTGACTAGTATCGGTCGATACTCACCGAAGCAGACACGACCCGCGACTTTAATGAAGAGTTGAAGAATTGCAAAATGGCCCAGAAGACTTTACTATTTACAAGAAGCCCCAAAACGTGATTTAGGTTATTTAATAGGATTTTACAGCCACTTTCATGGAATGCTTTATTTTACTTTGGTTTTGTGAGAGAGCTTTTGAAGGGAGACAAGTCTGAAACTCTGTTCGTCCGAGAGAAGATTTTGAACCCTCTTGTTACTTTTTCTATTTTATTTGATGATTTATTCAAACATGTTTATTGCTTCAATTTTCATGTCTGAGTAGATCTCTTGTTAGGTTTAGGGTTCTCATAAGGGTTATCTCTGAATGGTAGATTGATTAGTTATTAGGATTCACTATCTGAATTAGTTCTTCACCATAGGTTGTTTGCAAAGCTAATTCTAGATTGATCACCTAGAACTTAGATCTTAGGATAATTGATTAGGCACGAGAGTGCGATTAATTACCTGATAGAACCTAACGTGAGCAAAATAACTATTCGCAAAGAGATTTGGTTTAGTTGTTTTGTGAACAAATCAAACCTGATCTAAAAGCTGATGTAGACTTTAGGATTCGCAAAGAGATTTGGAATTCCTAGGATTTAGATTTAGATAGTTTTCGCAACGAGAGTTGGTTAATTATATTTTAGTGATTTGAGTTCAAGAACCGCGCTAAATATGAATCCTCACTAGTTAGTTTATCTGCATTCATTGATTTCCTGAGAAATACCCTGAACCTATCTTTCTCCAATCGAATTTACAACGGTTTTAATTTACGTTCTGTTTTCAATATCACTGATCGCTTAGCTTAATTCTTGCCTATATAATCTATTATATGTTTCTGTGAGTCCTTGTGTTCGACCCCTACTTTACTGNAAAATACCCATCGGGTTTCGGTCGGAGTTACTCCCCTCTGGAATTCGTCGGGAAACCTAGCGTCTGGAATTCGTCGGGAAAAACCCCGTTGGGAATCAATCGGGATATATGCCCGTTGGGATCATGCCCCTCGGATTTCCCTCGGAATACCGTCGGGAAATTTTCGATGACTATTACCATCGGGAAATGGTTGGTATTTTAGTACCCTCGGTAAATCGTCGGGAATTTCTCGACTAATGATATCCATCAGAATTTGGTCGGTCAATTTACGTCCTAGAGAATCCGTCAGAAATTCCCGATAAAATTCCAACGGGTTTTGATTTCCGACCTGATAGTCCCGACGTGTCAGATCGGTCGGAGATTTGTCGGAAAAGCTGTTTCCCGACGGATATGGCCGTCGGAAATCGGATGTATTTTTATAGTAGGATAGTCAAATTATGTGAACTTTATTTACAGAAATGACATGATGACAATATCATACTCTCGGATCATACGTGAATGAAACATCTTTCCTCCGCTCTTACATTCGGACCCAAAATCTTCTCAATACACCCTAGACCACATGTATCGTCTCGCCCATGCAGAGATTGAAGTAGAAAATTTACAACTTTTATTGCAAAAAAATAAAATAAAAAATTAAAATACTTGTCAAAGAATGAATTCGTTATGGATATTGAAACACCCAAACAAACACTTAAATGCGAGTCATGTGGAGAACATTTTCAAACTTCAAGAAAACCAAGGGTATCATATGAGTGATCAAAAATTTTGGTAGAGACGATCATATTACAACATTTGCTAGATCACAATAATCCAAGATTCTCCGCCTAGAAACATATTGTTCATTTCAGGTGATTATGATTTTGGGATCCCATTAGGTATGTTAATAACAAATGGCTACGATATATTCTTAGCTCAGTGCCACGATTAAAATACATAATTAAAATACATTGCAAAATATGTATGAGATTAGGAAAGCATGCAATATAAAGAGTAGCTCCGATCTTTCGGATTTATCTATTTTTTCTTCTAGTGTTATGATTTTTTTTTGCCTTTTATTATAAATTTATTTGTAAATAAGAATTAAACGCTTGCTCTGAATGGTAAGGCATATCATGTAGTGAGGATCAAGCGTATCAGACGGATAAAGCGGAACAAGAGTGGACAGCGGAACAAGAGTGGACAGCGGATCAAGTGCAGATGAAGCAGATCGGGCGGTTCAAAATATATGTTTGAATGGTAAAAGCGGAAAACAAGTGTTGCAGAACTTATATTTAGATAATAAAAAATACCAAGAATATTTTAGAAATTAAATTTTAGATAAATTAATTAATTAGATATTATAAATTTTTAAAAATTGGATAGGAGTAAAACAAATGTAAGTTGTACGTAGAACCTTGAAACTGGTTAGACTGGCCTTCAATGCAAGATATAAGGTGTATAAAACATATATATTTCTATTAATAACATAAATTATATCAGATTAAATTTGGATGACATTGACAAAAATAAAAATTCGGATGGTAACACAATAACGACATTAGCTCAAAATATTAATTTACATGTTTTCATAATATAAAATATCTAAACACTTAATGAATTGAAACTCATTTGAATATTTGAACAACTTCATATATGATGTTGACCTGAACCACTTGCGGTTCATTAATTTGTTTTTGTTTAAACCGCGTTTTGACAATCTATTTTTTTTTAATAAAATTAGTTATGAATTGTTCATAAAACATAAGTTCTCTAGAATTGCATCATAGTTTCATTATGCCAATATACGTGGATGAACCATCTTTCCTCCGCTATTCTATTCAGACCCGAAGTTTTTCTCTGGTGTAGTGAGTCTTAAAGTATAGTATATGGACAAAGCTCGTTTTCCATTTTTGTGTTCGTTGTTGAGAAGAGTGTATATTTTGTTTTTTCTTGGTGCTCTTGTGCTCCGAAAACATGTGATTTAAACAATGAAAGTTGTGTCTGTGTCAATTCTAAAGTGACCCTACGCTTAAGAATGAGAAGAAAAATTATAATTATTTTTCAGTTTGGATTCTAAGCTTTATGTGAAATATATTCTGATGTAAATATAACAAAAAAAAAATGCATTGATTACACTTATTTCCTAAACAAGCCCATATAAGTTTTGAGATGTTATTTGTTGTGGCGCTTGAGTGGATAGAAAATGTAGTAATCCTACAGGAAATGCATGTGAGAGATTCCATTCAAAAAGTTAATAAATTCAAGTATAATGAAATTAAAACTCTCAACTACATCATTGTGAAAATATAATCTTTCTTTTGTTTTCACTATCCCTCAATATACCTTAGAGCTTGGGTGTGAAAACATGATCATGCCGTGGTTTATTTATCCACGATCGAAAATAATCATAAGTGTTTGGGTTTGAAGAAGTCATTTTCTAAGTTTTTTTTATTTGTCTAAGTTGTGAAAGAGGGTGGAGAGATATTTATAATGTATTTTCCGCGGATTCCCGACAGATTTCCGACCGATTTCCGACAGTTTTAAAATTTTTAAACGGCTATAAAACGGTTAGTGCAACAGGCCGATTAACGGATCTATACCGTCGGAAAATCATCGAAATACCCTATCGATTTCTGACAATCTTAAATTGGTCTCTATATCATCGGAAATCGGTCGGCAATTCCGACGATCAAAAATCCGTCGAGAATTTCTGACCAATTCCCGACGGGTTCTTTTTCCTCGTTATTTCATCGGAAAACGGTCGGGAATTCTCGACAGATTTTTGGTCGTCGGAAATCCCATCGGAAATCGAAGTGTTTTCTTGTAGTGTCTATAGTCCATATATCCTTGTTTAAATTCTTACAAACATCTAATTAATTAAAAAAAAATTAAAACTAATATTCAAATAATACATATGTGTTGGGACGGTTGAAGATCTTTTCACTCCGTTAGTTTATTGACTCACTTAACAAATATATATTTCACAAAATAAAAACATAAAACATGTGCCATTTATATTATATTCTAACATGTATAGATATCACACATATCAGTTGAAAGTTCATAAACATAGATGTAACGTCGAGACATATGACATAAATTAAAAAAAAAATATGTGTTTGGTGAGCTTATCCCTAATCATCAAAAAAAAATCTAGATCAATTCACAACCTAGTATATATTGATCTCGAACTAGGTATTTTCAACAAAATTTGCCTTTTTTACAATTAAGTGTTATGTGATTTATACCACATCCGGAAAGAACGAAATAGGCGCTGACACGGAGAAGATTCAATGCCACACGCAAGCATGACTAAACTCATCGACAAAAATATCCGCAACTGCTTCATCTCCATCCGAGCTCTTGGTGACCACACATATGAAGAAGGCTTATGTGTGAGGTTTGCATCACAACTACCACCATAAAATCAGCTTACCTAAGGATATTCTTCTCAGCCATTCTCAGTTTTTTTTTCTCTTTCGAGCATTTGTGTTATGTTTCTTAAAGCTCTGTTTTTTAAAATTCGACAATAAAATTGAAATTTCGCGTGGACAATTTAAATCATCAAGTTATGTTGACTTTTAATTTAAATCACCAACTTTTGTTGACTGACCCAAATTAGACACGTCGTTAAGTTTCTTAACAGAATGACTAGACGAGATTAAAAAACCGTTGTAAATCTCGATTAAATGAAACAACGTCGTCACATCTTTCTCATAAAATCCCCAATTCGTAAAATTCTCAATTCTCTAAACCCTAATTTTTGAAATCCTCAATTCAATTTCTTTAAATCCCCAAATCGATTTCTCTAAGTCCCCAAATCGATTTCTTCTACCCCCAATTCGATTTCTCTCTGCCAAATGCCGAAAGAAAAATCAAGAAGCTTCGAATGCGTTGGAGCACGCGAGCTACAACGAGTCGAAGAGAAATTGATGTTCGAGCCGGAGATGATGAACCTGAAATTCGATTTGCACCTGAAGATTGAGCTCAACCTGAAATTCGAGCTTCTCCACAGCGTTGAAGACCACTGTGGGAAGGAGACAAAGCTGATGACCCTGAACGTTAAGCTCCACCACCGCGTCAAAGACCATTGTGGGAAGAGATGGAGTGATGAACCCTAACGTACAGCAAACAGTGGAGGTGATTACGCGGTTACTAGTAATGATGAATGTGATGCGGTTGATGATGCAGTTCATGATGACATAGCTGCTAAGAAAGACGATGAGAAAGACGGGAATGGTTTAGGTGTCAAAGAAGAAGGTTTCCTAGATTTAGAAGAAGACTTTCGAGAGGGTGTGAGAGATGAGGAAGATGTGAGTGGTGCATATGTAGACAGTGGAGATGATATATGGGATGATGAGAGGATTTCAGATCCTTTGCCACCTGACGATGGAGATGAAGACGAAGAAGAGGCAGAGCATAGAGAGAATGAAGATTCGGAGGAGCTGCTAGCGTTAGGGGAAACTTACAATTCTCTAGAAGATTTGAAACTTGCGATTCTGAGGAACTGCTAGCGTTAGAGCAAAACTAGATACGATATTAAGCTCTATAGGTCTCAATATTTGAGGGTCAATGCAACGTGCTCTGATATTGATGTCAATTATCCGTGGATAGTATACTACTTGTATGAGAAGAGGAAACACAAGATACAAATAAAGGTGTATATGAATGAACATATATGTATCAAATCAAGGTACTTTAAGATGTTGAAGCGATCAACAATTGTGTGGTTGTTTTTGGAAAGGCTGAGAGTGAATCCAAGACTTACAAAACATGAGATGGATGTTGAGATCAAGAGAGAATACAATTTCGAAGTGACTGAAGACAAGTGTGGGAAGGCGAAGTCAAAAGTTATGAGACAAAGAAAAGCTAGTCATGAAGCCCATTTTTCACGGATATGAGATTATCAAGCAGAATTTTTTCTGCATAATGGAGACTCTACATTTGAGATTGAGACTATTCAAGGGCCAACTATTGGAAGCAAACAAATATTTTATCGTTTATATGTTTGTTTTAAATCACAATGAGATTCTTGGAAACAAACATGTAGACTTATCATATGATTGGATGTTACTTTTCTGAATTGGAATATAAATGGTCACCTTTTAGCTGCAATTGGAAGAGATGGAGATAATATGACAATTTCCATTACTTGGACAGTAATGGAAATAGAGAATAAAATTAATTGGGACTGGTTTGTTAGACATCTTACTGCAAATTTGGGTCTTGATGATGGAAGAAACGTAGCAATCATATTAAATAAATAGAAGGTTAATATTGTTTCAAATTTAATCTTAATCATCATTTCTCTCATTTTTATCACTCACCTGAATTTTGACGTATTGTTTTGCAGAGTTTAGTCAAAGTTGTCCACACCATTCTTTCACAAGTTGAACATCGACAGTATGTTGCACACATAATGGATAATTGGAAGAGAAATAGTCATGATCAAGAACTACAACACATGTTTTGGAAGATAACCCACAACTACACCACATGAGAATATGCAGACAATTTGGAAGCACTGAGGTACAATCGTCATGTTTTTACTTCTCTACAATGCTTGAGGATTGTACAACAAGAAAGTGGCAAAAAACATATAAAGATGGTATTAAGCATGTCCAAGGGATACCGTTGTAGTCTACATTGAATAGGTTAGATGTCTTGCCACCACCATGGAGAAAAGACAATCCCATAAGGCCAAGTAACTATGGTAGGAAGAAATGAAGAAATGAATATGTCTATTCCTCAAGTAAGACTAGACTGACACGCGAGAAGAGAGTCCTCACATGTTCAAACTGCAAGGAAGATGGGCACAATAAACAAGGTTGTAAAAATCCAAATGTTAAGAGTAAGCCAAATAAACCAAGAGTTCGACCAAGGAAAGATCATGTTTGTTTGTGTCTTTGATATTTTCTAATTGATACTTAAAATCAGGTTTGTTTGTGTCTTACATTTTCAACCTCATATTTGAAACAAGGTGTTTCACAAGGACTAGGATCACAAGGTTCGGGATCATTGTTTGAATGTTCAAACTAAGTTGTGTTATGAACTTACTCTCGGTTATGATTCTATGTGTTGGCATTTGTGTTATGACTCTAGGCTTGTTGGTGTTTTTTGAACTTACTCTCAGATCATGTTGTTTTGTGACTCTCAGATCATGTTGTTTTATGAGTCTCGATTTGTTGTTACCAGATCAGGTTGTTCAATTTGTTCTTGGATCATGGTATTTTATATGTTCATGTTTCATTTTTTTTATTCTTTCATTACCAAATTTCGATCAAACACAGAAGATGCATTTCATTACCAACGTTTCATTACAAAAGACACATAACAAAGACACACAAGGACATAACAAAGTACTAAAAAAAATTAGTAATAACAAAGAACAAAGATACTAGTAACCAAGAACAATTGTTTGTTCATTTGCTTTACCAAACATTAGGTAAACAATGACGATGACCATCAAACAAAAGCATACAAAACACAATTTGATCACCACTTTCCAATTCCAAATTTTTCTTTTGTTCCACATTACATATTCCTTCAACTCTTGGATCGTAACCTTTAACTCTTCAACCTCGGATTTGGCATTGCTAATCTCACTTTCAATGATCCCTAATTTTGGTAAAGCATCTTCAACCACCTCATACATGTCATCTTCAACCCATTTAAACAAATGATCATAATGCATAAACAAATAAAATGTTGTTAGATCTCTTGATTACAATTGATTAGATTCGAATCAACATAAGTGTATAAACACATAATCAACTTGATAAAACTATGAAGTTAAACGACAACTTACATCGCGTTTGGTTGTACAACTGAAGAAAGGTCAAGATGTATTATCTTGGGTCTTAAATGTATGGATCGTGACATCTAATCCACACATACACTTCGAAAACATCTAATCCACACATACACTTCGAAAACATCATGTGGTTTGCAACACAAACACTCAATTTCTCAGAATTGGAACTTATCTGTCTAGGAGAAGCAAAAGAAATCGATGAATAAATGGAGGAGAGGAAGACAAATTCTAGAGAGTAGAAGTTGGCAGAGAGAAACCTAGAGAGAAGAAACCGATATGGGGATTTCGGGAAATCGAATTGGGGATTTCGGAAAATCGAATTGGGGATTTCGGAAAATCGAATTGGGGATTTCAAAAATTAAGGTTTAGAGAACTGAGGATTTCGCGAATTTGGGATTTTAGGAGAAATATGGGACGATGTCGTTTTACTTAACCGAGATGTACAACGGTTTTTGACCTTGTCTAATCATTCTTTTTTTTTGGTTAACAACCACAACATGTAATATTAGTTCCGTCCCAAGCGCCACTCGGTCATGTGACCTCTAGGCTTTGCCTAAGATACTTTTCATGTCTAATCATTCTATTAAGCAACTTTACGACGTGTCTAATTTGGTTCAGTCAACAAAAGTTTGTGATTTAAATTAAAAATTAACATAATTTGATAATTTATTTATCCATGCAAAAATTTATGTTTTGAATGACCAAAATTTGAAAATTCACGATTATTTTGACAATTTCCCCAATTAATAATCATAAAATTATATAAACCCGTCCATAAAAGGGGAAAAAAATTTAAATGGGTTTATTGGTTCATGAATTTTAATTGATTTGGAAATCCAAACCAAATCTAGTATTATTATATCTATGATTTTAAAATATATGTTCAAACGTCCCAGTGTTATTGGTTTTATGATTTATAAATACTAATTTAAATCACATGTTATTCAATCTTAAGGATTTACTTATGGATTTGATTTTACAATGAATTTTAGTGGATTTGGATGGATTTCCAAGTTAAAAAATACAAACACTTAAATCCGAGGAAAACCCTATGGATTTACAAATACTAATTAAAATATTCATGTTATATTTAAAAATAAGTAAATTTTAGAAGGATTTTGTTAAGTAATGGATAATGATTATCCATATTTACCGACTTAACTTTCTACCGTCTTCATTATTTTATTCATTTCTTTTTACTATATATATGTACATTAATCAATGATAAAAAGAACAATAAGAAAATGTCTCTCTCTCACTTCTCTCTCTCTCATCTCCCTCTCGCTTACTCTCTTATCTCGACAATACTATACATATAATATATATATATTGTATACAAAACACATATCTCACCTCATATATTACGTTATAGTTTATAACAGATTTAATCTTACAAAGATTTCTAAATCCATTAAAATCCACGAACCAATAAACCATCCTTAAGTTAACAGACCGGACCAAACCATGTATGGTTAACAAAAATCACAAACTCAGCGAGTCACCGAAAAAGCTTTGTAACACATCTCTTTGTAGATGGCGGGTTTAATCATCTCTTTGACATTCTTAAATTCTTTAAAATGAATAAACGATAAACTATTTCCAAAAGCATACACTTCTAATTGGACTCCACCTGCAGGTCTTGCACAAACAATTCCTAGTTTGAGTTTCATATATAACAAAAAACAAACAATCGAACATAGAAAAACAAAACAAAATATACATATATATATATATATATATATACATGAATGAGCTGAAACATGAAGATTTATGTTGATTATGAAAATCACACTAGAGGTAAAACTGTAACTTTAAGTCGGAATCTCGTTTATTAATATTGAGCTCGGCGAAGTACAAAATCGTTCTAGTTCGGAAATAAAACTCAGGAGACTAAGGAAACAAAGGACAACGATCTTGAGCTCTCTATTTCCTCTGTCTCGCAGATGATTGTGAATGCCCTGAATGCTATCGAGACTTCCCTATTTATAGGATATCGAGTCAGTTAAAACTAGGCAATTTCCTTTTTCTAATTCCATTAGGAAAATGAAGATTTTCTGGAATCCCTCCGAGATCGAGAAATATTCCGCAAATCTCGGAGATCGGTTTCATCATGACGAGTTGGGCCTTTAACGCACTCGGAGGCCGACAACCGCGACCATGGGCTTTCTTTCTCCAAATTCGAACCGTCGTAAACCGGGGTAAATTTGACTAATTTCGGTCCAAACCGAGTTAAACCGGGGAGTGCTAAACTCACCACTAATAATATATTAATGTTTACTGTTTCGCATGATGAATTGATAATCCCTCAAGCTCTAAACAAAAAGAACAGAGTCACAGACATTGGTTATACTTGTAAACAAAGGTATAAGAATACTAAAATCTTAAAGATGATATAAAAAAATATTACCTCGGTCAATTGAATCCATATCTTCAGCTTCTATTATCATTTGTGCAAGGCTTAACTCTTCATTTTTTCAAATAGAATCTCAGCATGTAACCATTGCTCCTTACACATCAAAACCTCAAGTACATGGTGGCTTAAAGAGCTCCTATATGGATTTACGATACGACCACTAGTACTAAAAACATATTATGATGCAACACTAGACACTTACATTGCAAGAACATATGTAGCTAACTCTGATAAAACTGGGAATTTTGGACTATTAACCCTCCACCATGACAAAATGTCAATTGGCAATCCCAACTTATTCTTCATCATTACAATTTTTTCCAACAAGTAGATTTCCAACTCATTGCTCATATCTTCATTTATTCGCTCGTTAACCAACTGTTCGCACAAAACATCCATCCTTTCAAACCCATCATCCAAAATATCCAAGCCATCACTTGATTGACATGTGTCTTGAGATTGAGATGATGCACCAACAAATTCAGTAGAAAGCTTGTTCAAGACTTCATTATACTCTTAAAAAAGAGTTTTATCACATTCTGAACTAACTCCTTTATTGCCTTACATGCTGCAGTATCTTTACCGTACAACCTTTCAAAACAAAGTGATGCAAACTGTATCTTCTTATGTGGGTCAAACACACTAACAACAATCAAAAACTTATTAATATTTTCTAACCCTTCCCAATACTTATCAAACTTATCTCTGATGGTAATATCATTTTTTCTTCAAATTCTCATCTGAACTATTACTCACTGAGATCAAGGTGGTTTCAATATTGACGATCGCATTATAACAAGTAGTAGACATCACATAGTTAAACCCTGAAAGAGCATTTGTAGAGCTGAGAAAGACACCTAGAAACCTTTGCATATTTTCCACATCATCCCAATCTTTTGCAATTGGCGATCCCCTCCTTTCAACTTGTTCTTGAAAGTAATCAATGTATAACTTATCTTCTACTAGCATCTTATCAAATGTCGATCTAGTCTTAACATCTAAAGTCAAACTGCCTATAGTCATTTCGCCTCAAACGATTTCAGTCTCGGAGTAGACGACCTCACATACATCATTGCATTACGAATAACATACACAATATGATCTATTTCATGTAAACCATCTTTCACAATTAAGTTCATAATACGAGCACTACAACGCATATGCATATACTCACCATCTTGAACTAATGAACCATTTCCCCGCAATTTCATTGTCTCCTTAAATCTCTTAAGAGCAGAGGTATTCACGGTAGCGTTGTCAACGGTGATGGTAAATACTTTTTCTATACTCAATCATCCAAACACTCAACTAGTACAGCTGCAATGGTTGATCCTTTATGATCATTAATGTATTTAAATCCTATGATTTTCTTCTTCATATACCAGTTTGTATCAATATAGTGAGCTGTGATGACCATATAGCTAGCACCTGTCGTTGGAGCAGTCTATAGATGTAGTCATAGACACTCTTTGCTTACCACCACTGAAAAACTTCTCAAAATTAATTTCTCTTTCATGTACATGTTAATAATATCTCTTGTTGCTGTTCTTCGCGAATGAGTATTATATGAAGGGATAATTCTATTACAAAAATGCGTTCAAGCCAAACTTTTAACAAAAGAAAATGGCAATTCATCCAAAACAAGCATCTCGTTGGTCGCCTCCCTAAAAACACCTTCAGTCATTGACTTAACATTACCAGCACCATCTTAAATTAAAACCGGTTGAGATTTACCTTCTTTAATGACATTGTATGCCTTACAAATATTAAGATGATTTCTCATACCACTAGTCCGAGATTTTGTGTCACAAGAAATTATTCTACCACAATAATTACACTTGCATTTTCCATTGTCCTCAGCTAATTTAGTATAATGCGGCCATACATCAGATCTTGGAGGCACAATTCTCTTTGCTTTATGTTTATTTGGAAGCGAACTAGTATATGTGGTCGTTGCTTCTTTTCTTTTCATACTAACGTTCTCAGTTGTATTTTTTTTAACTTCAACATGACAACTATCATCGTTGCCTTGAATCGAGGATGAACTCATCTACAAAAACATAAAATGACAAAAACATCACATGAGACACAAAACAAACATGACGAAACAGTTTTCTTAAAACCAAAATATTCAAATCAAAGACAGTTTTCTAACCAAAAAAAATGATTTAAACTCATGAACGACTTTTACAAATTCGAAGTTACTTTTGTGGATCAAACTTCAAAGTATCAAACAAATCAATAATATAATAATATACTCAAAACTTAAAAATTAAAAGAGATATAAAACTCATGAACGACCTCGGCACCTCGCGAAGCGTAGAAACTAGAAAGGTAGAATTATAAAGAAGAGAAGAGTAATTGAATAACTAAATGATATAATATTTTGAGTCTTTGACGACATTAAATTACTAAAATATATTATTTACAATTACTAAACTAAACATTGAAAACCCTAAATCTTGTTATAGAATTTAATTTAATTGCGGTTAACCGATTGGGTAATTTGGTTTTCGGTAAATATACCAAACCAAACCAAAAACCGAATTAGCCTAGTCATATATCCGTTTGGGTTATTCAGGTTATCCAAATCCGAACTAAATTATGTTATTCGGTTCGGAACGGTTCGGTTTGGTTCGGCAAATTCGCCCACCCCTACCTAAGGGTATCCCAAAATCATAATCACTCGAAATGAGCAATATGTTTATAGGTGGAGCATCTTGGATTAAGTTATCTAATATATGTTTTAATATGATCATATCTGCCACATCTTTTGATCGCTCATAGAGTAACCTTGATTTTCTTGCAGTTTGACATTGTTCTCCACAAGACTCGCTTTTAAGTGTTCGTGTTAGCACTTCCACCCTGATGAAACCATTCTTTGGATATTTGTTTTTTGCAATAAACTCGATGTCTCAATTTTCTAATGAAATTTTTGTGTGGACGAGACAATGTATGTGGTTTAGGGTTGGTAGAAAGCAAATTGGGGTCTAAATAGCATAGCGGAGGAAAGACGGTTCATCCACGTGTATTGGCATAATGAAACTATGATGCAATTCTAGAGAACTTATGTTTTATGAACAATTCATAACTACTTTTATAAATAAAAAAATAGACTGTCAAAGCGCGGTTCAAACAAAAATAAATTAATGAACTGCAAGTGGTTCAGGTCAACATCATATATGAAGTTGTTCAAATATTCAAATGAGTTTCAATTCATTAAGTGTTTAGATATTTTATACTACGAAAACATGTAAATTAATATTTTGAGCTAATGTCGTTATTGTGTTACCATCCAAATTTTTATTTTTGTCAATGTCATCCAAATTTAATATGATATAATTTAGGTTATTGATATGAATATATATATATATATTATACACCTTATATCTTGCATTGAAGGCCAGTCTAAATAGTTTCAAGGTTCTACGTAAAACTTACATTTGTTTTACTCATATCCAATTTTTAGAAATTTATAATATCTAATAAATTAATTTATCTGAAATTTAATTTCTAAAATATTTTTGGTATTTTTTATTATCTAAATATAAGTTATGCACCACTTGTTTTCCGCTTTTACCATTCAAACATATATTTTGAACCGCCCGATCTGCTTCATCTGCACTTGATCCGCTGTCCACACTTGTTCCGCTTTATCCGTCTGATACGCTTGATCTTCACTACATGATATGCCTTACCATTCAGAGCAAGCGTTTAATTCTTATTTATAAATAAATTTATAATAAAAGGCAAAAAAAAATCATTACACTAGAAGAAAAAATAGATAAATCCGAAAGATCGGAGCTACTCTTTATATTGCATGCTTTCCTAATCTCATACATATTTTGCAATGTATTTTAATCGTGGCACTGAGCTAAGAATATATCGTAGCCATTTGTTATTAACATACCTAATGGTATGCCAAAATCATAATCATCCGAAATGAACAATATGTTTCTAGGCGGAAAATCTTGGATTATTGTGATCTAGCATATGTTGTAATATGATCGTCTCTACCAAATTTTTTGATCACTCATATGATAACCTTTGTTTTCTTGAAGTTTGAAAATGTTCTCCACATGACTCGCATTTAAGTGTTTGTTTGGGTGTTTCAATATCCATAACGAATTCATTCTTGGACAAGTGTTTTTATTTTATTTTTTTGCAATAAAAGTTGTAAATTTTCTACTTCAATCTTTGCATGGGTGAGACGATACATGTGGTCTAGGGTGTGTTGAGAAGATTTTGGGTCCGAATGTAAGAGCGGAGGAAAGATGTTTCATTCACGTATGATCTGAGAGTATGATATTGTCATCATGTCATTTTTGTAAATAAAGTTCACATAATTTGACTATTCCACTACAAATATACATCCGATTTCCGACGGCCATATCCGTCGGAAAACAACTTTTCCGACAAATCTCCGACCGATCTGACACGTCGAGACTATCAAGTCGGAAATCAAAAGTCGTTGGAATTTTATCGGGAATTTCCAACGGATTCTCGACGACGTAAATTGACCGACCGGATTCTGAAAGATATCATTAGTCGAGAAATTCCCGACGATTTACCGAGGGTACTAAAATACCGACTCTTTCCCGATGGTAATAGTCATCGGAAATTTCCCGACGGTATTCCGAGGGAAGTCCGAGGGGCATATATCCCGATTGATTCCCAACGGGGTTTTTCCCGACGAATTCCTGACGCTAGGTTTCCCGACGAATTCCCGAGGGGAGTAACTCCGACCGATTCCCGATGGGTATTTTTAAAAACAGTAATTAAAAAATTTGAAAATTGTGATTAAGTTAAAGTAATAATTCGAAAACCAGGTAATTAAATTAAATAAATAATTTGAAAATCAAAAATTTAAATTAAATTATGCATAATATAATAATTGTTTTGAAATTAAATAAAATTGTTTTCAAATTATAAAAACATAAAAATTAATTTTCGGTTCTCAAAGTTCCCTTTCCCCTTCCCGTTCCCGAGAAATCCGGGAACTTCGATTTCATCCAACCCGCCATGCCAGCGATATCCTCCTTTGCAGTGGTAAGCTCCTCTTGCGTAGCACCTAACTTTATTTTGGTGTCCGCTTTCGCCGCCTCTAAAATTGCTACTTTTGCCTTCAGCTCTTCAGTCTGGACCAAAGATGGAAAGTAGTAGCTCACAAAGTTGGATGCTTCTTCATTAATTCTCTCTGCAACAATAGAACCCTCGACTCTTGCAAGATTTTTCACCTTCTTCTTTAGGTGGAGCATATACCGCTCATAAGAATACATCCATCGATATTGAACTGGCCCACCAAGTGATGCTTCTCTAGGGAGATGAATAGGAAGATGTTCCATAACATCGAAAAATGCTGGTGGAAATAATTTCTCGAGGTTGCAAAGGAGAACCGGTATCTTCTCCTCCATGGTTTCAGATCTTGTATGTTGTAAGTGTTCTCGTGCATAGATCCCGGAAGAAAGCACTGATCCCTGCATAAATGATAAAAAAAATTTAGCAAAATTAAGTTAATATATATATCAAACTGTATATAATTTTTTTAATGTACCTGCAATAGTTCCATTGACGTTTCTTGGTAGAAGATCGGCAGAGGCAAATGGAAGGAGGCGTTGCATGACAACGTGACAATCATGACTCTTAATCCTAGAAAACTTCCCTTTTCCAATATTAACGCAATTACAAAGGTTAGATGCGTATCGTATGAGAATTTGGTACTATGCATAATCCAGTCCAAGAACTCCTCCTTTGAAAGCTCATCCAAACAGAAAGCGGGGGCAGTGATTTTCTGTTCGATATTACATGAAGGTCCTTCCGCGAACAAATATATGGAAAGTCCAATCTGACCTTCAAATTATCTTTTGTCTTCCCTTGCACATTTAGAACAGTATTCATGATATTGTCAAAAAAGTTTTTTTCAATGTGCATGACATCTAGATTATGGCGCAACAGATGGTTCTTCCAATATGGCAAATCCCAAAAAATACTCTTATTGCTAACAATTGTGGTACTCGCCACAATCGTCTACGTGAAAATGACCATTACCGCCACATGAAACCATCTTCTCAACACCAAAATATCTCAACTGAGTGATGATGTAATTCCCATCCGGTTCAGGAGGTAGACCATCAAATACTTTTTTGTTCTTCTTAAACTATGTCGTACTCCGACGATATGGATGATCACGCGGTAGAAATCATCGATGACAATCGAACCAAGAAGTCTTTCGACCGTACTTTAATTAGAACGCATCAATGTTATCTTAACAATACGGGCATGCCAACCTTCCATGAGCCGACCATCCAGATAGCATACCATATGCTGGAAAATCACTTATAGTCCACATAAGTACCGCACACATCGTGAAATTTTGTTGGAGAGAAACATCAAACGCTTGAACACCATCTTTCCATAACATTTTCAACTCATAAATTAATGGTTGCAAGAAAATATCAAGGAATTTAAGAATATTACGAGATTTTTGTTCATTTTAAATTTCAAACTTTCTGAATTGTATTTGTCTTTTCAAATGTTGTTTTATCACTTTTATTTGGATTTTTGGCTAAAAATGGTTATTTTAAAGTTTAAAACTTGATTTAATTGGGTAATTATTATTTAAACCCGAACTGAACCAAAATAAAACTTGATCCCGAATGGAACCTAATTTCAATAACCCGTAAAACCCAAAAACAAAAAAATCTGAACCAAACCGAACCGAAAAGGCCCACCCTTACCCTTAGGTATGTTAAATTAATCTATTCAATATTTAGTAATCCTTCTTTTCTTTATTCAATATTTTAAAAAGCTATTTGCTTATGGCACACCACACCCTAAGTGTAGTTATGTTCATTCCACCAAAACAAACTGTGTTTGATCCGTTGGGAAATTGCTCATTTTATTCTTCAACTATTTGTAATTGGCACATATAATCCTCAACTATCGTGGTTGCAAAACAATTCCCCAACTCATCGTTGACCACGCAAAATCGGTATTCAAAAAACCAAACGCTAATTAGTAAGTGGATACATGTCCACTAAATCGGTTGTAACTCTTTCAATACAACTCTTAACGAGGTGAACCCACTACCATTGGAAAACTAACTCAATTTACTATAACTTTGATGAAGAGATTCAAAGCTAAATCCAAAAAAAGGCTTTCGTACGCATAGATCTTCTAGACACATATTCTTCTAGACACATATTTTTGAATAAAATGAGCAATTTCGCATGATCCGTTCCTTCATTCATGGCCAAAGTTTTTGAATTTATTTCCAAGCATTTAAATATGTCTATCCTTACTCTGTTCATTCATAAATAATCGGATGTTCAGAGTTCAGAATTGTTGGGTGGCAGAAATATTAAAATAAAGAAAAGTGGAAAAAGAGAAAAGAAAGATACAAATGTTAGCAAAAGAACAAACAACAACAGCTGTCACTTTCCTCCATTCGTTCTCTCTTACTGTAAAAAAAATGATATCAACAAACCCTAAATTAGGAAAGCAAAGAAACAATTAAAGTATGCAAATCATTTCTTAATATAGTAATTAGCTTTATCATTTTTTTTTCTCTCTCTCTCTCTCTTATTGCATTATTGCAGCAGCAGCCACACTTGTTGTCTCCACTTTCTCTCGCTAAACCCATCTCTCTCTTTTTCACTTGTCCATTTTTTTTGTTTTAAATGTATATTTCATTTTTCTTTTTTGGTGTTTCTTCTACTGACTACTGGTAGGTGCATGGATTTGGTAAGATTTCTCAACCTTCAAATACTAAAACTTTTTAATTTCTTTTCTTATTCTATAGTTTATGTTTCATCTTTCTTTAATCTTTTCCCTTTATTGCATTTTTAAATTCTTGCTTATAAGTGAGTAGACCAGAACAAAAAAAGGGCTTTTTATGATGAAGTGAAACTCAAAACTGCAAGTTTTTTTGTTTTCATTTCTTTTTCTTTCTTCCCATTTCATGGGATCTGTTCTAGTTCTATATTTCTGCACTTCCCAATTTTTGGGGAATTTTTTATTTCATCAAAATAGAAAATTGGAAAGTAGAACTGTGTTAGCTTTGCTTCAACTGAAATTTCATTGTTTTCTTTAAATTACATAACTTTGTGTTTGCTTTTGCTTTATGTTCTGACAAATATCCCAATTATATCTGCAATTTCCTGTGAAAAAGGAAAAAAAATTCTTGTAAGATTTTTGTGATTTCCTGTAAAAGAAAGAAAGAAAAGTCTTGTTTTTTGAACCAGCTTCTGCTTCCGAGTTCTGAGCATAAAATTTGCTTCTGTTTTTTCTTTCCTTTATATGTGTTCAAATTTGAAGTTTAATCAAGTTTGACCTTTGTGTTAGGGTTCTTAATTCGCCAACTGAAATTTTAAGTAGGCTTTATCTTCCGCCAAATTATCCCAATTGTGTTTGTAATTTCTTGTAAAAATTTTAAAAAATCAAAATTGCTTCTTTTCTACTTCATTAACTCTTGTCTGAAAGTTGAATCTGCTGTTTTTTTTTTTTTTTTTTTCTTAAACCTCGTTGTAAATTTAGATTAACAATACCAAAAGGAGAAATCTTGATATTGTGGCTTGTGTGTGTGTTTCTTTTTATAGTGAAGGGAAGAAGAAGAAGAAAAAACACAATCTTTGAATGGATTGGAACTTCAGACTCAGCTCCGGATGTTTATCCGAATTCGATCAAGAATCTGTACCGGATTTAACCCCAATCGATGGCTCGATTTCGTTTGGTGGGTCATCATCACCAAGATTGCAGCCAAAAGGGAATTTCTCATTTGATCTGAAACTTGGAAGAAACAATGGAAACTCATCCTCCTCTGCTTTTGGTAATACAGAGCAAGTGATAAGTCTTAGTAAATGGAAAGAGAGTGCAATGGCAAAACCAGAGGCTTCAAGAAGCTATGGTTCGTCTTCATCGTCGAAAAGGACAAGAGGAGATGGTATTGGGAACAACCAGATGCCGATTTGTTTGGTTGATGGATGTGATTCTGATTTTAGTAATTGTAGAGAGTACCATAAGAGACATAAGGTGTGTGAGGTTCATTCAAAAACTCCTGTGGTTACAATCAATGGCCATAAGCAGAGGTTTTGTCAACAATGCAGCAGGTAATTGATACAAAAAAAAAACCGAATTTTTCTGGTTAAGCTTCTTGTTGTGTTAGTGATACATTGAAGCATTGATAGTAAGTTGGATATTGAACATGATTTTGTTTAATGGATGATAAATGTTAACATTTGTGTATTATCAGGTTTCATTCCTTGGAAGAGTTTGATGAAGGGAAGAGAAGTTGTAGGAAACGTCTTGATGGACACAATCGAAGAAGACGGAAGCCTCAGCCTGACCATATTGCCCGTCCTGCAAACTTATTCACCGGTTTCCAAGGTTTTAGTTTTAGTAAAACTTGGTTTCATGGATCAAATAGACTTGTCATTAATTAGTAAAGAAGCATCATTTTTTTCAGGTAGCAAATTGCTGGAGTTTTCCGGCGCTTCACATGTGTTTCCAACTACATCTGTTGCAAGCCCGAGCTGGGGAAACAGTCTTGTAAGCGTTGCTATGGCCAATGGTTCGGGTTATGGGCAGAACCAGGGGTTTTCTGGTTCTTCTCCTGCAAAGACAGGCATAATGTTCCCAATCTCTTCTTCTCCAAACAGCAGAGGGAAACAGTTCCCTTTCTTGCAAGAGGAAGAGAGCTCGAGAACAGCATCGTTGTATGAGAGAATGACGAGTTGCATCCATGACTCTGATTGTGCTCTCTCTCTTCTGTCATCCTCTTCCTCGTCAGTCCCTCATTTGCTTCAGCCGCCACTTTCTTTGTCCCAAGAAGCAGTAGAGAGAGTTTTTTACGGGTCGGGATTGTTTGAGAACGCGAGTGCAGTCTCTGATGGATCGGTTATATCCGGTAGTGAGTCTGTGGCTCTTCCACAAACGTTCCCGTTTCACTGGGAGTAGTACAAGAGAAGTAGGTAGATAGAATCAGAAAGAAGTGTGTGTGTTTGTCTATCTCTCTTCTCTTCTCTTTCTCCCTCATTGTTCAATGTTTCTATTTCATTGTTATTGTTAAATGCTGAATTGTGGGTGTTTAATGACTCAATTAGTTAATGTGTAGGTTGTATTGGTTTAGCAGCTAAGAGTAGATAGACTCTCTCTATGTACACATCTCATTCTCAGTACTATAAAAGTCTTAATCGTATAGAGAATCTTAGAACCACTCTTATCCTTGGGTTATGCATTTTAAACCATTTTCAAATATATATAAACTTTTAATTCTAGTTTTGAAATATATCAAATATTGTAATAAAGATTTCTAAACTTACTTAAGATTTGTTCTGTTGTTCTTGTTTGCAATTTTACTAGAGATATGTTATCATGACTCCGATCGCTCTCAAATGATATTTGAGAATTTGGACAATCACGTCGGAGTTAACTCCTATAAAAATGGAGTTCAATAAAATCATAGATTTTATACAAAAGTAAAGGACAAGAAAATTGAGATGTCGAACATAATAACAAGAACTTAGCTAGATTCATAACGGTAACTCGAACTTTTTAGACAATCGTATAACATATATGATCATAAGTTTGAAATGGACTAGAATATGTAGCCTAGTGGTTTATACTTGTGGTTTATGTGCTATTATCCATGTTTAAATCCGGTAGAGTGTGAAATCATAAGAAATAGAAACCAAAAGTTTTGTTGCCGGGGACTTGAGAGAACAATCCCGGCGTTAGCCACAGAAACAGCACCGTCGCTATCACCACCGGTGCCCAGCTCGCCATTAGAGAGAAGTGGTTGATCCATTTTTTTTTTTTTTGGAGATTGGTTAATAGGAGTAATCTTGAGACTGTTTGATTATAAGTATCTTTTATGACATAATTGCATGTAATGTCATTTATTTCAATTTTCATTATTAAGTTAATTTTTTTATTTTATTTTTTGTCTTTTAGCGTGTAACTGACGAAAATACATATACCTCTATTTACCCATGTACTGTCCACATGCATAAATTGTCATGAATAGTAAAATAAGTGTTACTTTCTTAAATAAGTTCATAAAATATTTAAAAGTTTTAGAAACTTCAAATAAGTGACCTTACATCATGCAAAAGTCCCTACTTTTATTAGAAGTGATGGTTTCATTGGATTGAATTGGTCATAAATTGAACATACTTTGTATATTAATGATCAACACCTAACAATGATTAATGGATATTAATCATTTATTGTAAACACAATTAGTAACTAGTAGTAAAAATTTTGCATGGAAAATTTCAAACTTTTTGGGCTAAAACCATATCTTAATATGAAACTAATGAAATGGCTGCTGAGATGTTACAAGAGATTCATTATAGCTGCCTATTGTTTGTTGGCCTGTCTTTTTTAGCAAAATCTTTTTATAACATTTGAAATATATATTTTTAATTTACCAATTTATGATTGGTCAACTCTCCATTTTGTCATTACTGGGAATTTCGAAACAAGTTTCTTAATGCATCGCATTTTACGGGGAATCATTTAAGTTTTCGATGTTCTTCGTTTCATCTTAAGAGAATTACTTTTGAAATCATTATATCACGGTACAAGACATTAGTATACTTAAATACACATATAAAACAACGAAAATAAGGTAAAAGCAGGTAATATAACAAAAGGTGCGTAAAAGAGCATAGATAAGAAAAAGAAGAAAGATTTGTGTAAGTAAAGAGTAGAATCTAAGTGCCAGGAAAGTGGATGACGACGGTGAAGACAGTGACCAGGCCGAAGTAAATGACGGAATGAAGAAGGATTGAGTAACCGCTCGTCTCCATCTTCCCAAAGTCTACAAAGTTATTGTTTCCGGGAACCTGAAACACCAATCCTGGCGTCAGAACCACGAACAACACCGTCGCTGCAATCACCGGTATCCAATCTGCCATTTCTTGATTATTCTTCTTTGTTATCCCAACAAGAGAAAGAGAGATAAAGAGAGATAAAGAGAGAAGCTATTTTCTTAGAGAGAGAGAAGTTACATTTTTCTTGATAATGAAGATCATATTGAGGTTGGTGAAATGGCATAATACGTATGACGTGGCGTTACACGTATATTTAATACGATAAAATAATATTTTTAGAAATTTATGGACCCTAATTTATGTATAAAATTTTGAGGAAATTAATTTTTATATTTGAGTTAGAGTCCTAATTTATGTATAAAACATCTTTGGTCGTGGTCAAAGTGTGGATAAATAACTTTGGTTGATGTCCCTATCGAGAGATTCGTTACAATGGTTGGATGGTCACTCTCATCTCTAATATTAGGTCTAGGCATTCAGGTCCACGGTTCGGGTTCGAGTCGGTTTCTTGGTTTTCAGGTATCCAAAGTTGGAGAGGATATGATCCGAGAAAATTTTGGTTCGAATTTTATTGGATTTGGGTCAGTTTTAGGATTTTGAGTGAAACCCACTATAGAAACTAAAATATATTCCAGGTCGTTTCGGTTTGGGTTTGGAACCGTAACCCCCGGATTACCCAAAAAACCAAGATGTTTGGTTTGCTTTATGTAGGAATTGTACCCGAATAACCAATTTACCCAACAAACCATAAATTACCCGAAAAAACTAATAAAAATTTACCCGAATAACCCGATTTACCCGCCTAAACCCGAATTACCAGAAAAAAACAAAACTTTCAGTTCGGTTTATGTATGAAATTTACTCGAATAACCCGATTTACTCGCCTAAACCCGAATAACCCGAATTTACCTGCCTAAATCATATATACATATGTATATGCGATATATACATAATATGGTATGTTATAATTTTTTGGGTAACCGATCGGGTTTCAGGTTTACCCGAACCGACCAGAGAACCGAATTAATTTTATACAAGAACCATTCAGTTTTTGCACATAAATCGAATCCGACCCGAACTCTGTTTTTCAGGTCGGTTCGGGTCCGATTTTTATGCCCAGGCCTATCTAATATTGTTAATCATTGCGTTAGACGATGGTTGGACGTAACTTCGTTGACTAAAAGAAGTTGATACTTCCTTAAGTAACTAAAGCATGATTGATATGTGCACATTTGCATGCATTTAAGAAACAATTTATGTATATATTTTGTATCTTTTAGTCCGTTTAATCAAATTTTAAATACATTTTGGGATTTTTTTGTGTGGTTTTTTGGATCAAATCATATGCGTCGATTTCAATGATTTTAAAACAATTATTATCTTTCTAAAACGATTTTGTAGACTTTTTATAAAATAAAAATATATCCAAAAGATTGCATCACATAGAAGGCTCTCTATCGTTAGATTAAGCTCAAATCATAAAATAGGTGAGACACTATTTGTAGATGAAGAAGCCCGGTCTAGAGATTCACCGTGGATCCAAATTAAGAAAGAGAAATCACAGTCTAGAAGATGATTGAGAACAAGAAGAATCATCCCGAAGATCCTGAGATTTGATAATGACAAATATATATGATGATGGACAATGAGAAAAGAAGAGAAATAGTTATTCGATTGATTATTTTCCAGAAATGGCCACAAGGCCTTACATATGCGAAGTACCAACAAACGATTTAACACATTTAAACTTTTTACATTATTGAAATAACTAAACCAGACGAAGAAAGATAAATCAGAGCATTTGATGAAGCTTCCTATCACACAATACTCCTTTGTTGATCACATACTTTTCCTCAAGATTGAAAGGTTGGATGATATGGATGAAATCTTGGTAGAATTTCCATGTAGCTTGATCTGGAAGATGCACTTTTCACTGAACAAAGACTTTGGTGACAGTTTTGTTGTGGCGGTTAACCATATCTTCTTGTCAAGGATGGTTTCTAGTTTCTTAACATGCCCACATCAAGCAAGTGTCTCTCTCTTCTTCAAGTTTCTGTCCATAACAGCATATGAACTTTATCCTGTAAGATAAGGTAACTGGACATGATGTGGTTGCTCAGAGATGATCTCAAAACCATGTACGCGAAGTTACTCTTTCAAAGCTTCAATCAGAAATGAGGGATCCATGTCACTGCTAATGTCATGTTGCATGTTTTGAAGTGTGAAGACATGATTTTTTGTGCACTTGTGCATTATAATTATTTTTTTTTGAACTTTACTTATTTTTTTTTTGTTAATTTTTTTTTTTTGAACTTCACTACTTGTGCAATATTAATAGCAGTATAATGATGTTATATCATACACAATCTCCAGAACTCGTTTTTCTTTTTTAACAAGTACTATAGAGAATGCATATGGGGTGGAGTTGTATGGTATAATCCTCTAAGCTAGTGTTCCTTATAATATCTTGTGTATGACATTTTTCTGTAGAGAAGAATACCAGTATGGCCTTTGATTTACATGATTGGTAGTTTGGCACCCATTTCAAGTGAAATTTGATGATCAAAACCTTCTCTAGAAAGTGGTAATAACTCAGTAGGTTCATCAAATAAAGCACCATATGAATCTAGCAAGGGCTGCAAGGTTGAATCAATATAGTCAGCTTTGTTCCACTACCTTTGGTTTCAGAGCAGGGAAAATGGATGGTAGTATCGTCGATTCACATGATATGAAGCAAATCAATCTAAGGCTCCTGCAAGAGTAACTTGTTAAAGGCTTCCTCCCTTAATTACTTTACCATCTGACTTAGTAAACCACGACCTCTGGAGTTTAATCATGGAGAATCTCCTCTGCTCCAAGGAATATTTGAGAGTTGCCGAACCAGGTTTTGATGAATTGAGAAGGATAGAAGCCCCAAACCCGGTATAACAAGAGATACTCGACAAAGCAAAGCTTAAAAATCTCAAAGTAAAGAATTATCTATTCCAATCCATTGACAAGACCACTTTGAAAACCATCACTCAGAAAGAGACGACTAAACAATTTTGGGAGTTAATGAAGGTCAAGAAACAATGAAGTGCTAGAGTGAAGCGTTTCACAACTACATCGGCATCGGAGGACATTTGAAACTTTGGAGTCAATGAATATCAAGCATCAAGGAAGTTGGAAGTTTTTTCAAGGTTAAATTTTAGTTTTTTTTTTTCTTGCATAAATCTACACATTTCTTCCAGGTGAAATATTATTTTTTGTTGTAATATGAAATTTATTGATCAAAAAGAAATAAGTTTATCTACAACCAAGTGGAAAAAAGCAATAAAAGAATAAACAAATTGATTTAGAAAACAATTAAAGAGAAAAAAAATAATGTATATACATTAGTGAGTAAGACTTCTATATGAAAAACATCATTAAATTTGATTTTTTTGATGTATTTTTCTTATTATATGATGCATATATATACTTACGTAATAATATTTTTGCATATTGATTTTATAATCTCGATTTGAAATCAATGAAATTGTTTGCCTCGAAAAAAAAATTATTTTCAAATTTTCACTATCGTTATACTATGTTTTTGGTTAACTTGTGAGAACTGAATCTCACAACCTCAATTCTCAGTTTGAAGATTGTATACTCTTGAAAGAATAACTTAGAAGAATTTGAGAGAAAGTTTGTTTATTCTTTTGTTTGCCAAGAATTCGGTCGTTTACAATGAGGCTGATCTTCAAAACTTATACTAACCGAAAAAATGTAACTGCCTAATTATCATACATCTTAAATACATAATTAAATTTGTAATATTTTGTCTTTAATATGAAACAAATATGTTTGACCAGGTTTGAACTTGGTCAAGTGCATGCTCATGTCTTCCCGCGAGCTTGCTTCCTTTCCTCGTGCTCGGTTCTTCCGTCTTGTTGACTTGCTCTACTTTGCGACATCGCCTTCTTCAGCTAGTGAACATTTTCATGAGGCCTCGTCGTGGGCCGAACCTTCCTTGTCAAGTCGGTTTACTCGGGCTCGACATTGAGTACAGAATTTGGGCCCAACAGTTAACTATTATTTATTTAAAATAAAAGTTAGAAATTGTACTTAATATTTTAAATTGCTGTAAGAAATATAAAAATAAAGAAAATTTAATTGAAAAAGTGTAAGAAAAGGGGAAAAGTTTTAATTACAAAATATGCATAATATGTCTTCTTATTTTCATTAATAAGAAAAGCTAAAAGAATCCATTGACTCATATGTAATTTGTAGTCTGATCGATTAAAATTGAACACCCTAATGATTAAAAACTATTTTGGGTTCACTTTCACTTTGCCTACCAAAACAGTCTGTATTCTCTACCATAAACAAGTTTTCAGATTAAAGAGAGACCAATGACAACAGTCGTCGTTCCCGCGTGGCAATTCAAGGGCAAATATGTAATTTACTCGTTAACAGATTGGCGCATGAAGAAAAGTTCCACCACGGCTTTGAATAAACAATTTTGGTTATTTTTTGTTTCACAATTATTCCATTTCCTTTGGCTCTTGCTTTCCTTCTCTCTCGACTTTCTGATCTCCAGGTGTTGTTTCCTTTGATTGATTCCCCGGAAAATTCAATCCATTGATCCGATATTGGAATCTCGCCATTCTGATTTCTCCATGAATTTGTTCTCTCTGTGATTATTTGGTATGTTCCAATATAATCTTGTTACTTGGTTTTGTATCATTGTTCAAATATTCCGAAAAATTTGCGTCCGTCTTGTCGAATTTGGAAAAGTCAAGTTGTGTGATGATTGATTTGTGTGATTTGATTCAGAAAATTTGATCGGAATTTGTTGAGATGGCAAACCAAGGCGGTTCGTCGAGGAAAAGTCTCTCCTTCTCTGGCCATTCATTTCAAGGGAGGAAGAAAGCTTCCGAAAACAACGAAGGTGGAGGAGAAGGTTACCTTCCACGGAGATCTCTCACATCTTCTCGTTCTTCCATGTAATCACACTTCTCTCTCTCTCTCTCTCTCTTTTTGAATTACTCGGAGGTTCTAGGCCAAGGCCCGTACATTCCACAACACCGGGACCAGAGCATTTTATATTGTCCCGTCCCAAGCGTCACTCGATCTGTGATCTTTAGGCTTTGCCTTTGGTATTTTTTCAGCTAAGCTAACGACACTTGGTTGTTAAAATCATTGGTGGGATCTTGATGGTCTTCTTGGTATCGTTGTTTCTCTCTAATTGGTTCCTTTTGTGGGTATGATTAGGTGTTCTTCCTTGTGGCTGTTTTGGATACATGTTTAAAAGTATATTTTTTGGGAATTTAAAATGATACTACTTCTTCACTTTAGCTTGGTGATTGATCATCACTATACTACAAAGTTGCTGGCTTTCGATGATTGTTAAAGCTGCGCACTTTGGGGCTAATAACTGACAGTTATCTTTTCAATTACTCTAAGCTCCTTTTTCTTTATAAACAGGGAAAGAGCTGAATGTACAGAAATGTTCTCTGATGCTTCCAGCTAGGCGTTATGGCCTGATCCCTTAATTATAAAACTTCCCAAAATAGATGCATGAAGTGCAATTTCTTGAGTTTGATTGCTTAAAATTTCTATATGGGTGTCACATGCAAATTACATCAGTTTATTTTCACACACATATGTGTAAACTCTTGGTGGTGAAGTTTTCATGTATTACTACTTGCTTGCATGTTTTTGTAGAAGCTTGAGTGGAGAAAGGAGTGGAGAGAGGAGTGTAAAGCGACTGAGGTTGTCTAAGGCCCTTACCGTACCCGATAGCACAACTTTATATGAAGCTTGCCGGAGGATGGCTGCACGTCGTGTCGATGCGTTATTGCTGACTGATTCTAATGCTTTACTTTGTGGGATCCTTACAGACAGGGTAAAACTTTCTTGATCAGTAATTCACTGCGCGCAAACTGTTTCAGGGTTTGTACTTATTCCAATTGGCTTTAATAGATTTACTCCTCTCTTTTGGTTAAAAGGACATAGCAACAAGAGTGATTGCTAAAGAGCTCAACCTTCAAGAAACACCTGTATCTAAAGTTATGACAAAGAACCCTGTTTTTGTTTTGTCTGACACTATTGCTGTGGAAGCTCTTCAGAAGATGGTGCAAGGTTTGTACTGCTTAGAGAACACAGTTCTTTCTTGCTCTTTTACAAACTATGTTGCTTTTGAAATTTGAAACTGTCAAGTGGATCTGCAGGAAAATTTAGACATTTGCCGGTGGTAGAGAATGGAGAAGTCATCGCGCTTCTCGATATCGCAAAGTGTTTGTATGATGCAATTGCCCGAATGGAAAGATCAGTTGAGAAGGGTAAGGCCATCGCTGCAGCTGTTGAAGGTGTTGAACAGAACTGGGGGACATCTACTGCTGGTTTGTTAAAAATATAGGATTAAGCATCTCCATTTGATTTCCCTATCAAATCCCGAACAGCTTTCGATTGTCTTGCTTGTGTTTTAACAGAAATGAATGATCTGATGGCATCTTGTTGAATACAGGACCAAACACTTTTATGGAGACACTTAGAGAACGAATATTCAAGCCTTCGCTTTCAACTATAATTCCAGAGAATACAAAGTAGGTAATATCTCCTTTAAAAACACTTTGATCTTATACTTGTTTTGGTAAGAGTAATGTAAAACTTAACAAGTAAAACCCGAATGAAAACGTACAGAGTTTTGAAGGTTGGATTGGAAGAGACGGTGTTAGCAGTAACCATGAAGATGGTGGAATATCAGTCTAGCTCAGCCATGGTGATGGTTGAGAACAAATTAGCAGGGATTCTCACGTAATGTTCTCATATTTGGCCTTTTGTTTCCATTTATCTGGAGAACAAGCTTGTTCTGTTTCTCTGGTTAAGAGATTTTGTCTCTAGATTAACATCATATTTCAAACTTTTCTAGTGGAACTCTGATTTTAGTTTGTGATTATTTTGAAATAGTTCGAAAGACATCTTGATGCGGGTAATAGCCCAAAACCTTCCTCCAGAGACTATCACTGTGGAGAAGGTAACTTTTTTCCATATAGCTTATCTGCTTATGCGTCTTCAGTTTCGGACTACATTAGATACTTTTTGGAACTGTTGATTTCAAGTCTTCTTTATATTTCTATATCAATGCTCGTCTCTTGTATCTTTATTGTTTCTTTCCAACAATTCTCTGTAGGTTATGACACAAAACCCAGAATCTGCAACAGTTGATATGGCAATTGTTGACGCCTTGCATATCATGCATAATGGAAAATTTCTTCATCTTCCTGTATTAGATAAAGGTAAACAAAATTTCCTCAAAACTGACTCAGAGCAATTGAAGTATGATGCATTGTTACTTCAGCACTTGTCTAATGGTTATGATTTCAAACAGATGGAGATGTTGTTGCTGTCATTGATGTAATCCACATAACTCATGCTGCTGTTACTACGGTACATTTGTTTCTCTCTTTAAAATAAACAAATCTGAGAAAAGAGCAAATTGTTATCATTCTTGTTGAAGTGTTGTTGTGTTTTAGTGTAAGCTCTAACTTTCTTTTCGACCAGGCTGGAAGTACGGCTGGAATAAATAACGAGACAGCAAACTCAATGATGCAAAAGTTTTGGGATTCCGCTATGGCTTTGTCTCCTAACGAAGATGGAGACGAAACAACGAGGAGGTTCTTACTCATTTTTTCGCTAAACCATTTAGTTTTGGCCTAAAAGCTAGGTTCCTCAAAACTGTTGTTGTTGGATGATCATATTTTTTTTCAGTGAAGAAGAATCATTGAAATTATCTTCGGAGATCGAAGGGACAAAATCGTTCTCATATCCCAACACATTTGCTTTCAAACTCCAAGATAAAAAAGGACGGATGCATAGATTCATGTGTGGTACGTACGTTTTAATCATATTAAGTATAAATCTTGGATATAAAACACCATTTGTGCGGATGCAGAGATATTTCATTTATAACTCTTTTTACTTACTGATTACAGAAACACAGAGTTTGACAACTCTGATAACTGCAATACTACAACGGATGGGGGATGACATTGAGCCCGATAACTTGCCTCAGATAATGGTACGTATTTATTCGAAATAAGAAAGGGAAAGAAAAGAAACGTACCACCTTCTTGACATATTTTTTGCTCTGTAGTACGAAGATGAAGACAATGACAAAGTCATTTTGGCATCAGATGGTGACCTTGGAGCTGCCGTAGAGCACGCAAAATCAATAGGCTGGAAAGTAATAAATAAATACCTCCATTCTTATTTTCAATCAAAGCAACGAATGAAGAAAAACCGATTTTCGGTTCGGTTTTTACTAGAAAAAAATATCCTTATTTTTCAAAGAAAATCAATGGTTCTTTTCCTTATTTGTTTGGTTTGGATTCAATTTTTTGTGTCACAGAGAATAGTGAAACCATTCTAACCTTAGTAAGGTCTAAGTCGGTTTCTAGATCGGGTTTTTGGGTTCGGATTGTCTAATTTTGAGCTAAAGAAGAATATATATTCCAACATTGGTGCAGGGCTTGAAATTACACTTAGACTACATAAAAGAGAGAGGGCACATGAGAGGCTTGAGCTCAGAGGATATGGACTACGAGCAATCAAACTCATGGGCAGCCGCTTACAAAACAGTTGCAGCCGGGGCTGCTCTTGCCGCTGGACTTGGAGTTTTGGTATACCTTAAACGTCACTCAAACTAACTGATTCATTTCGCAGAGACACAAAGGCGAATTGTCTTCTAAACCTAAGCTAATTGGGAAGTATTGTAACTCTTCATTTATTTGTGTTCTTGTTGTTTTTGATTTTGTCACTTATTTTTTCTAAACTTACTCATTCAACTGTATATAAATAAGTAAACATTTACTTGTATTGACATTGGTGATTTGAGTGACGTTTGGATATTTCAAAAAGTATTAACGTTACTGTTACGGTTTTTCTAACGACTCTAGCCGTTGGAAATTTTCGATGAATTTTGCAAGAGATTTCGGACGCATAGAAAGCCGTCGGAAATTTCTGATAGATAGAGAATTGCTGGAATAACGCTCGGACATCAAATGTTGCCGTTAATCTAGTCGTTTTATAGCCAATTGAAAATTTGAAAATCCGCAGAAAATTTCCTTTAAATATAGTACCAACCTCATTAACAACATTAA
>PKML01028811.1:4881-30883 GCA_002933935.1 Eutrema yunnanense | reverse complement strand
GACATCTTGATTCTTGATGCGGGTGATAGCCCAAAAACTTCCTCCAGAGACGACCACTGTGGAGAAGGTACTTTCATTTTAAGTATGGATCAGTTTCAGTTACGTTTTTAATTTAAAAAAAAATCATTATATGGCAACATATGACAAGATTTTTCCTCTATGCACTACGAGCATTGAGTCTCATGCTCACATGTTCTTTGAGTATGATTTTTCGAGCAACATATGGCAAGCTTTCGCAAGTAGGGTGTTAACCAAATCGCCATCTGTTCTTCCTTATATTTTGGATCTTATTATGCAGCCTCTAGCTCCTGGTGACGCTAACCGCATGATAGTAACGAAGCTGCTCCTCCAAACCATTGGTTATGCAATTTGGAGAGAGAGAGACGCAAGAATCTTCACCTCCATCTCTACTCCGCCCGAATGTGATAAAAACTTTGGTGGATCGAATGATTCGGAATCGACTTATTTCTTTCCCTCCACGGGATAGCAACTCTTGTTCTCTCCTTGAATTTTATTTTGGTTGTATTTATCATTCGATATGATATGATCTCTATCTTGCCGGGTTCCATTTTCGGTAAGTTTGTAAGGGTAAGTATTAGTAAAAATTAGTAGTTTGTATCTTTTACTCTTTTTTTTGGGTATAAATCTTAACGTTAAAATCAACAAAAAAATACTCATTATTTTTCANAAAAAAAAAATTAAAAGGTTCTTTTCCTTTCGAGTATGGATTCAGTTTTTCGGTTCGAGAAATAGTATAACTCTTCTAAAGTCTAATTTCTAGATCGAGTCTTTTGGGTTTGGTTGGTCTGAATAAAATACTCATGGCTTGAGCTTGAGCTCAGAGGATATGGATACGAGCAATCAAACACATGGGCAGCCGCTTGCAAAATAGTTCCAGCCGGGGTTGCTCTTACCGCAGGACATGGAATTTTGGGGTACTTGAAACGCCACTCAAACTAACAGATTCATTTCGGGGATATACAAAGGTAAATTGCCTTTTAAACCTAAGCTTGGAAAGTAAAACTCTTCATTTATTGTAAACTCTTCATATACAAGGTAAATTGTTTTTGATCTTGTTTTTTTTTTNGAATTAAACATCCTCTAAGATAAATACAGTACACCATAAACGCAATAGAAAATAAACCAGATAGATCCTTACAAAGGGTTGACAGCGAATTTGAGCCAAAGCTCGAATGCGTCGATAGAATATTCACGGCATAACCGGAATGTTGGAGCATAATACCAGCAAAGCCAGAAAGCTTAGAATTAGTCACTTTCACATGTGACGTTGAAAGAAAAACCCTACCTCCGAAATTCGTAGAAACGAAGTCGTTTGCCTTTTCTGGTCCCGTGCAGACCGCTACGCAAGACGACAAATCGGTAGAGAAATTCACAAAGTTTCCCGGCAATAAGCTCGGGATAAGGACACCTCTCGGCAAGGTTTTTGGAGTCCGACGATAATGCTCGGTTGGAGGAAGCTGCTTTTGACGATGGCTGAACCGAAGTGGTGGAGAAGCGGCAATGGCGGGTAGAAACGGAAGCTTTTTACGATGGCTTAATCGAATGAGAGGAACACTAGATGAAGTGGGTGGAGAAGTCAGCTTTTGACGATGGCTGAACCGAATAGACACCAATCCGACTAACCGCGCAACGAAGATGTAAAACCTCGAGATTGAATTTCTGGCCGACGGTGGATATATAGCAATTACGGGGTATGACAGAGGTACCCGACACAAAACAGGAAGAGCGTGATCCTTAATGATCAGAACAGCCCAAGGCTGTGGATTTTTGAACATGTATGATGGGCCAAAGGTGGGTTCAAGGACCATTAACTGAAACTTCAAGCCCATCAGAAATTTGGGGAAAGCCCACCAAGGTGTTCCATCGGGAAGGAAGGTGGATACCGATCTTGAGGCAGCGGTGGTTGACTGCGGCGGACCGGAGTACGGCAGATCCACAGACTCTAATGTCGGCGGCGCCAGAGAGAGCAAACCGCGGCGGTAAGAGGGGGCCACGAGGGAGTCTGCCGGAGCCAGCAAAGAAACTATCCTTGAAAAAAACTCAAACTCCATGGAAGGAGAAGGAGAAGGAGGCGAAGTAGAAAGACCCGGCCAGCCGTCCTCGAGCTGAGCAAATTCAAATACAACGGCAGCGACTCTTCCAGGTCCCAGAAGCTCTCGACCCGAGCAGGGATTTGTCCCTGAAGCTCTCGACCCGAGCAGGTTTTTGATCTTGTTACTTCTTTGTTTTTTAATCTTGCTCATTCAACTGTATATAAATAAGTAAACATTAATTTGTATTGACATTGATGATTTTAGTGACGTTTGGATATTGTAAACAAGACAGTCATGTTCAAGAGCATTTAATTTGGTCAAGAGATAACAAAGTTAAAATGTCTTACTATGGCTTTGAAACCATGAATCTTTATAATCATTTCATAGTACAAATTTAGCAAAGCTTGAAGTGAAGTCATTGGTTCACGATGAAAATACGCAATTTTAGTTAGCAAATGGCTCAAAACTATGATAAAAAAGCCTAATAAAATCTGTTAAAGATACCAAAAAATTACCTCGGAGAAATTGTTAATGAGGTCGCTTGTTACAACCAGACAAATATTCTTCTTAAACTATAAATGGCTTTTTACCTCCTTCCTCTGAATCGACATTTCCTCCTTTCTCTGAATCGCCCATTCCTCAAAGTCGAGGTTTGCCAAGATGTGAGTTAACTGCAAAAGTAAGTGATGGTAGCAAAATTTCCGACGATTGCGAGCATAAAATCCAAATCTTGGCTGATTACATTTACAATGTCATGAGCGTTTGAAACCCGTTGAAGATGCTCTGGAAGTGTGATGTTCCATAAATCAACATGATCATGATAAGGACTTGGCACTATAATAGCATTTGCATATGTCAAAATCCAATTCTTTGTTCTAGCTCGTATATTTGATGTCATGTCTGCCTGATACGTTGCAAAGCTTGCATTGAAGTCACTGATTCAAACTGAAAATAAGCAATTTCAGTTATAAAATCACACGGTTAGAACCTTCGGGTGGTAACCAATATGACCTGTTTTTCCATTATAGAGCTAAATTATAGTATTTTTCGAAGTAATTTTTTTTTAAAACTTCAAGTAAATCTTTTTTTTTTTATATATTCATTTTTCTCATACATAATTTTGTTGTAGCTTTACCTGATGATATAAACTCTTATTTTTGGTCTTTTTGCATATTTAAAAGTAATATATAATTCGTGTTGTGATGAGAGATATAACACTATTTGTTGACGTTATAATTTAATATGCAGTTGTTATTTGGTATCATTTTGATGTTTTCTTCTTTGATAACTTTTGTTTTTCGTTTGAAATCCAAAATAGAACACAAACATGTTTGAAATCCAAAATATAATGATAAAAATTATAACCCCAGCCAAAGCAAACATATAAATTGTTTTAATCTCACAGATTCAAGAGAATGAAATTGAAAAATATATGCATGAATTCATTTACTAACCACATATATGTTTTTTTACATATTATGAATCAAAATTAGAATCACTAAAATTCACTACAAAAAAAAAAAAAATCGAACCTAAACCAAATTGAATGACATATGGCTTCTATATGGTTTCAATTATTACATAACCGATAATCCATAAACAAACAAAACCAAATTACATATAGTTTTTAAATGGTTTAAGTTTTTACAAAACCGATAAACCAAAAACTGAAAAAGCAGAACCAAAACAAAACCGTTTACGGGAATGCTCACCCTACAATATTCCTATGTAATTTTAAATATCTTATATAGTTTGACTATGNAAAAAAAAAAACAAAACTCTAGGAATCTTGTTTTCACATAAAAACCAACAAATAATTACGTTATAATTAAGTCAAACGCTGTTAAACCTATAATGGACTACAAAACACTATTTTATTTAAGACAAAATGACGTCGTTTTGGAAACTAGAAAACAAAAATCAAAAGACGATAGACAGAGAAAGATTTTTTGGTATAAGCCTAAAAATCTTTCTTCAAACGAATCAGGGGTACGGTGGGAGTAAGGGTGGGCATTTTAACCGAACCGAACCGAACTAACCGAACCAAACCGAACTTAAACCGACCCAAACCAAACCAGAGTTAATACTCAACCATTTGGTTGAAGTTTTTCTCAACCCGAACGGTTCGGTTAGTTCGGTTTTAATAATATTAGTTAATTAGTGTGTTTTTGTTAATTAGTTAATTGATAATATTAAAAATAATAATATATATGGTGGTAGTTTTATATTAATGTTGTAAGCCTATAATGACTCATATAAGAGATGAATAAACATTAACTTTTATAATTAATTTATATTTAAGTTATTGGCTTGTTGTATATTCATTTTAGTGGCATGAGAGAAACGAAGCCATTGATTTTTTTATTTTTTTTTATTTGATTAAGTGTAATAATTTCAGTTTAGTTTTAAACTTTTAGGGAATGATTTTTTTTTA
Source organism: Eutrema yunnanense (assembly GCA_002933935.1). NCBI lineage: Eukaryota > Viridiplantae > Streptophyta > Magnoliopsida > Brassicales > Brassicaceae > Eutrema > Eutrema yunnanense. Next base: position 26,395 of record PKML01028811.1, on the reverse strand, counting down.
TGACTTCGTTTTGTTTACGTTTTGTTATGATTCTTGTTTTCATAAGTTGATTTTTTAAAAACCGAACTAAAACCAAACAAAAGTACAACCGAACCGAACTAAACCAAACTGAACTAAACCCAAACCGAACACAAACCAAACCAAACTTATTTCGGTTGAGTTCGGCTAGAGTTTTATTCAACCCGAATCAACCGAACCGAACCGAACCGAACCCGAAATTAAACTAAAATGCCACTCCTAGGTGGGAGGATTGTACTAGAACTCTATAATTCTGGTCGAAATATTCTTATTCAGATGCTTATTATATAAGTTTCCATGTCATGATTCAAATTACAATGTTGCAGTTTTTGAAATCGATTTTCTAGGGTTTTGTCAGTTTTACCTCATGATTTCTACTGCGGTTTCTGAGTTTTGCGCATACGGGTTTTGGGTAAAACATCGACTCTGGTTTTTTATTTCTTTCTTTGCATTTTTTATGAGTTAAACTCATCAAAATCGTTTATAAATTTTCTTTCTTTGCGTTTTATGAGTCAAAAATCATATCGTAATGTTGATAAAACTGCAATTTCAAGGAGTACAATCTAAGGGATTCATGCTGGTGGATATTGGACAATTACTGGGCTGTATGTAGGTGGGGATACTCATGTAGCTCATATAGACGCAAGCTGGAAAATGAAGAAGAAGTCTCTTGTTGGCATAGTCATATCAGAGGGATATAGTGAAAAATATGGATACATTTTCATATTTTTCGGCTAGAATAGAAGATAGTGATAAGAAGGTTCTCAATAAGGATGAAGATTTTGAGGTGGCATAGTTGTATGGATGGAAAAACAGTACGAGACATATATGTTGAGAAGTGATGATCTATAATATTGAGGGGTTTAGGACTTCTGGTGAAATGCATTCAGATTCTAATGGTGAGTATGATAATGAAGATGGCGAGACCGAGGAGAGTGATAATGAGAAAGAGATAGAAGGAGGCTAAACCAAGACAAGCCAGTTCGCCCTAAACCGAAGGAGATATCGAACCCATCAGGGGCGGATCTAGGTGAGGGAGAATGGGTGCAGTTGCCACCACTCAAAAAAATAAATTATTAGTATTTGTTTAAAAAAAAAAAAATTATGCCACCACTACAAACACAAAAAAATGCCCTCACACAACTTTTTTTTACTGATTTAAACCCAAAAGTTTGTTAGCACCAAGGAATGAGGTGGTTGCAAAATGGATCGTCTGTGCAACACAAGATACTGGAATTAAAGTCACGACGTTAAAATAGAAGGGTGTGACGTGGCAACAAATCATTGGGTCTAGAAACACAACAGATATTGGTACACAAAATCTTAATATCGACAAAAGGAAGATTTGGAGATATCCTCAAGATTGGAGAAGATATTCTCAACTAGAGGAGTTGGAGAATATAAGTAAAGCGGAGGAGCCGCTATGTTGATTATCCAAAAAACAGAGACGTCGCGTGGTACATGCTCAAGGGGTTTTGGTGAGAGAATAGATAGTTCTTGTGAGAACAGAGAGTTCTTGTATTGGTTGAGATTTAGAATGGGTGAACAAGAGTGTTCAAGGGTTCTTGGGTAGATTAGAAATTGGTCAGTGGCAAGTCAAGTTGTGACGTTGCGTAAATCTGATTAAACAACTTGTAAGAAGTGTGTTTAAGTGATTTCTAATAAAAGCAAATAGAGAATTTGCAGAATCTGTCCAATCGTTCTTTGTTGTCTCTGTGCTCTTGGTTTTACAATTGGTATCAGAGCGGGATACCTAGCCGAAGGAGTACGCTTCGAACACATGTGAGATCCTGAGAAGAACATGGAGACATCGATAGCCGTTCGTAGAACTCTTATGCTCGATGAGAGCAATTTTGGTCACTGGAAGGTGCGTATGAAGCAGATAATCAGGGCGATAGATGAAGATGCTTGGACCGCTGTGAAATATGGTTGGGAAGAACCATTTATCCTTGATACTAAGGGAGAAAAACGACCTAAGCCGAAAGATAAATGGACTGAGGCTGAAAATGAAGTTTCGAAGCTTAATTCGAAGGCTATCCGCGAAATTTTCAATGCGATTGATGCAGAGAAGTTTAAACTGGTACATGGATGTATTGCGGCTAAGGATCCTTGGGAGGTCCTTGTTAACTTCTATGAGGGAACATCCAGTGTGAAAAGAACCAGAATAGATCACCTAGCGTCACAATTTGAAAATATGCGTATGGCGAACGATGAGTCAATATCGAGCTTTGGTTCTAAACTCAGCTCCATAGCGAATGAGGCAATGGTGTTAGGAAAGGTCTATAAAGACAAAAAACTGGTGAAGAAGTTGCTGAGATGTCTACCATCTAAGTTCGAAGCACAAAAGGCAGTTCTCAAAATGGCGATGAACACAGATGAGATGAAATTTTCGCAACTTCTGGGTATGCTCAAGGCAGAGGAAATGGAGGCTGAGGCGAATCAACCAAAAATTGTCAAAAGGATCGCTGGTAGTGTGGAACAAGGTGCTGATCAGATCCAGAAGATGGAAGAAGCGATGACCAAGAAATTTGAGGAAAATATGGGATTGATGGCAAGAAATTTCAAGAAGGCGTTGAAGAAAATTGAAAACGGTCATGTGAGAAATTTTAGCGGAACTCAAGAGAGCGAGTCTGCACGAAGCTCAAATCGCGTTTCAAGACCAGATTCTGGAAAAACGAGCAAGAGAGGCGACATACAGTGTCATGAATGTGAAGGATATGGGCATTTCAAATCAGAGTGTCCATTTGCAAAAATCAGAGAACTCAAGTGTCATGAGTGCAAGGGGTTTGGTCATGAGAAGAGTGACTGTCCGAGTTTACATAAGAAGCATGACAGGTCATACTTAAGCTTCAACGAAACTGAATCTGAAGAAAGCGATGAGGAAGGTGGCTTGCTGAATTTTGTCGCATTTGTAGGGGAGAAATCAGATGAAGAGTCTGGTGTTGAATCAGAATCAGATGATGATGATGATGAATTCGATGCAAAAGTTGAATATCGATCATTGTATGACAATTGGGTGAAACTGAGTCATGAAAACCTGCAATTGCTGAAGGACAAAGCAATTTTGGAAGCAAAAGTCAATATTCTTGAGCTTGAAAGCAAACCAACCATGGAGAGTCTCGATGGTCGTATATCTGATGCAGCAGGTGTGTTACACACAATGTCGTCTGTGCCACACACAGAATCGAATCAAAAGGAGAAAAAATAGGAAATTGCAGGTGTCCTCAAAGAGTTAGCTAATTCTGATAAGAAAGACGAGTCAAACAAGGAGAAAGCTGAAGTATTGAAGACTGATGCAGCTGAAAGAAGTGTTGAGGTTTCTGATGATGCTGAGAATAAAGAAAATTCAGCAAATGAGAGCTTAAAGGTTTTAGAATTGGAAGTCAAAATGGTTAAGATGCAGGAACTACTTGCTCAAGAGAAAGAAAAGAGCAGGAGTCTTGAACATGATTTGTCTGAGAATTACAAGAAATCAGGATATTGAACAAGGGAACTGACAAGTTAGATCACTTGCTGACTATGGGGAAAACAGATAACCATAATTGGGGTCTAGGCTTCAATGGTCATGATCAAAGTGTTGTGGAACCAAGGTATCAAGGCTTGAAGAACTTTGTTCCAGAAAAAATCAATAGGGAAAAAGAAGAGAAGAGTATCCGGGTTGAGATGGTTACAACTGATACTTCAAGACACTCGCTGATTCAACCAAAGAGACAAATGCTGAGACAAAGAAGGGCGTGTTTTTTCTGTGAAAAGGTTGGTCATTTTAAAAGAAACTGTTTTGATCTAAAGAAAAAAAATCAGGGAAGCTTGGAGCTCGAACAACTGTCACATCGAGAGGAGGTATTTCGGAAAGGTGTGGATAGCTAAAAGGCTAGTGTACTCCAGAAAAGCGAGTGAGAACAAGCTCACATTGATGCAGAGAACACAAACTGTTGAAACAAAAGAAACTGCAGACATGTGTGTTGCACAATCAGAAGTAGTGTGCAACCTGATTTTTTCAGAGATTGATGAAACTAATAAGGAAGTCGGTGAAACAAGAGAAGAAGAGGTCCTCATCAACAATGTTGCTTTCACCTCTACAACAGCTCAAAACAACATACTGCGTGATTTCGACAGCGGATGCTCTAGACATATGACTGATAATCAAAAAATCTTGAACAGTGTGTTTGATGACAAGATTTGTGCTACGGTGGAAGAAGTGACACATGAAGGAGTTGTGTTACACAAGCAGAGCCCAGAAAATTCAATGAGTGCAGAGGGAATAAAAGTTGATGAAAGTTTTCCTTGTGCTTTGTGTGTTATTTTTATCTGAGAGTGCACTCAAGCAGGGGGAGAATAGGAGGACTGGGCGAATCCAGACGGAGTAAGAGAAGAGAGAGAGACTGAGGATGCAAGAAGCTTGAGGTGTCACACTCAGACAAAAAGGGGGAGATTGTTAGCACCAAGGAATGAGGTGGTTGCACAATGGATCGTCTGTGCAACACAAGATACTGGAATTAAAGTCACGACGTTAAAATAGAAGGGTGTGACGTGGCAACAAATCATTGGGTCTAGAAACACAAGAGATATTGGTACACAGAATCTTAATATCGACAAAGGGAAGATTTGAAGAGATCCTCAAGATTGGAGAAGATATTCTCAACTAGAGGAGTTGGAGAACATAAGTAAAGCGGAGGAGCCGCTAGGTTGATTATCCAAAAAAACAGAGACGTCGCGTGGTACGTGCTCAAGGGGTTTTGGTGAGAGAACAGAGAGTTCTTGTGAGAACAGAGAGTTCTTGTATTGGTTGAGATTTAGAACGGGTGAACAAGAGTGTTCAAGGGTTCTTGGGTAGATTAGAAATTGGTCAGTGGCAAGTCAAGTTGTGACGTTGCGTAAATCTGATGAAACAACTTGTAAGAAGTGTGTTTAAGTGATTTCTAATAAAAGCAAATAGAGAATTTGCAGAATCTGTCCAACCGTTCTTTGTTGTCTTTGTGCTCTTGGTTTTACAAAGTTCACTTTGCAAATTTTTTTTTTATTATGTTATATTTTTGCCTCCACTGATTATATTTTTTAGATCCGCCACTGGAACCCATGATGATGCAAGTGGGCCGAGATATAATCCATTCACCAATTATTGTGGGCCGAACTAAAGACCCAAATGATCAACTATCCTAATCAAAGCCTAAGTCGGTAGCCGCGTGAAGCAAGAAGGAAATATTCTCTTTTTCCTCCGAGATTCTCACATACTAACTTGTATAAATAGAAGTCATAATTCGTTGTATCGGGGATCTCTACTTGTGTTTTTTCCCAGATACTTATGTTCTCTTAAAATTCTTTGACAAAAATCGATTGTGCGAATTTCGACTCATACAATTAGGCGCCGTCAGTGGGGAACAAGAAGTATTCTTACTAGCGAAAAACACCAGGAATGGGAATCAAAGAGATGTCCGGAGGCGAACGAAGGGTCGGCAACAACAAGAACAACAATGATGGAGGCATAACCAGAGCAACGATCGATCTCGGCGGAAACCCTATCGCGACGACGGAGACAACCTCGGCTCCTCTCGCCGAATTGAAAGATATGGTCACCGCGCTGCTGAGGAAGGCGGAAGAGCAAGACAAGCTGAACAAAACTCTATCAAAGATAGTCGAGACGCTGACTTCGGAAGGTCGGACTAAAGACTGGCAAACCAAATACCTCGGCCCGGACATGCCCTCAAGGAGACTCGGCCTCAACCCGACGGTCCTCGACTTCTCTACACCCACGACGACCTCGGCCAATGAAGGAATGCTCCCACCACCGTACTCGTCCGGAGAGGCAACAAGGCCGCTCTCACCCGATGCGCTTCAGTCGGATCGCAGAATGGAGCAGCAAACCCTCGAAGCTGTAGGAACTTAGCTCGGACAACGATCAAAACTACTAATGACAGAACGATCCGAACCGAAAGAACCAACGCCTCGGGTTGCATAATAATCGGTGAACTCTCCTTAGCACTAGAGGGAACAATAGCAACAGGAAACATCCCCAGTCGAAGTCGGCTCGGCAACAATTTGACAGAAGAGGAAGAAAAAATTCTCTGGCTGGAGCAAATGCAGCGTGTCGACGAGATGAGAAGAATAAACAAGAAACGATGCAACGAACTAGAAGGAGTAGCGTTTTCAGAGGATGTCCATAACTCATGTCGGTTCGGCAACGATCTAATGGAAGATGAAGAAAATATTCTCTGGGTGGAGCAGATGTAGCGTACCGACGAGCTAGGGACATAACAGAGCCAACACGACGGGTTGGTGAATACAAGCCAACCCAGGATAGTTAGAACGAGCAAGATTGAAGCATCCCCGACTCGAAACGATATCGAAAGACGAACCATCTATTCAAAGGGTTCTCATGCAATCGTCACAGTGCCCGAGACCGATCAAAGGCTAGAAGAAACTCGCGGAACCCCCCTTTACAACAAGTATTACCGAGGCGATCGTTCCCGATCGAGAAAAGGTCAAAATCCTGCTCTACGACGGGTCGACCGATCCTAAGGACTATATAACAATTTTTCTCATGGCGATGTGCCGAGCCGGACTCGAGGAAAGTAAAGAAGACACGAGATTTTGCCGTCGATTCACAGAACATCTAAAGGGTGCCGCACTCGACTGGTTCTCGAACCTTGAACGAAACTCGATCGACAACTGTCCGCTCAATTCGTAAAGCAATTCGTCGTGTTCATAAAGAAAGAAACCTCTGATGCCGACCTATGGATCCTTACTCAAGGACCAACATAGTCATTAAGGGACTTCGTAGAACGATTTGAAGCAACGGTCTCGAAAACAGGGGATATGAGCGATCAAGTCGCAATCAGCGCACTAAAAAGGGGAATGTGCCACAAATCGGACTTCCGAAGAGAACTCATAGTTTGACCCCCTCCGACGATCCAGGACATCTTGCACCGAGCCTCAGATTTCATTTTTAAAAAGGAAAAATTGAGGGATGCTCCATCCCGAAGCCAGACTAATGATCAACCGAGAATGCACCTCAGCCAACACAAATCGATCTCTCCTGAAGCAGTCATTGGCCATCCGAGAAAGATCAAAATCCCATTATACGACAGAACAATAGACCCGGATGCCCACATAACGGCTTTCTGCTCGCAATGAGCCGAACCAATATCGAGGGTACCAAAAGAGAAGATGGATTTAGTTTTTGGTTCGCGAAACATCTGAAGGGAACCGCACTCGACTGGTTTTCAAAACTCGATCGGAACTCGATCCACAATTTTCAACAATTGTCTGCTGGACTCATAAGGCATTTTTCTGTGTTCACAGAACAGAACATGGAGCCTCCGACGCTGATTTATAGATCCTAAGGAAAAACCCAACGGAGTTGCTACGGCACTTTATGGGGGGTTTCAAAACGACACTTTCAAAGGAAGAAGGCGTGAGTGACCCGAGTTGCACTTAATACACTAAAATGGGTGTTGTGGCACAAATCAGACTTCCTAAAGAAATCACACTCAAAAATCCCTTGATAGTCCAAGACGCCCTGCACTGAGCGTCAGATTTCATTTCCAAGGAGAAAAAGATGAAAGACGCTCCATCTCGAAGCTAGATCAACGATCAACCAAGAGCACACCTCCGTGAATATGATGGGACCATCGTCGATAAATGACACCACATCCCAAGATGCTCCAAGGGTAAGAGATTCGTTTCGACCTCGGAGGACAGACTCGAAGAAATCCCTAGCCTGTCCCGGTTCGAAAACGCGGAAAAAGAAAACCATCCTTCAATTCGACGAACTGGACAAGATGACGCAACAAAAGGATCAATCCAACCACGCTCTCTCAAGAACGTCACTCTCTTAGCCAATATGACCAAGACCACAAACAACAAGGAGCTGTCAGCTTACATATCTCGAGTCCGTAACGAGGGCACACCTCCCTCTTCACCCCGACAGAAGAACCTGCCAAAGAAAGCGGATATGTCATACATCGATTCCTTCACATGCCGCGATACCACAAATTCCTACTCCGAATCTTATTCAGCCTTCGCATCTACCCCTCCTATATCCGCACCACAACTATGGCCCCTGAATAAGATAGGCACAGAGAAACTCGAAGAAATTTTTTCAAGTAGTTCACAGTATACCCGAAGAAGTCACGTTTGACAAAGCATTCACGGAATGCAAACTCGGGTGTTTCTTCCGCGATAGTACCGAATCCACATCAGAAATAGAGGATCTCTTCACTTAAGCAAGACGCGGAAGACCAATTGAGATACTTTACAAACCTCCGGAAAAAGGGCAATTTTTTATCTCGTGTAACATCCAAGGCGTTGATTTCACTAACATTATGTGCGACTCCGGAGCTTGCCTTAGTGTCATCTCCAATTCAACTGCCAAGCGCCTCGGCATCAAGCATGTTCACCAAACTCAAACGAGGATCAGTATAGCCAATCAATCTCATACGACTTCAAAAGGAATCACACACGACATACCTCTACAACCGGAGCAATCATGGATTGGCCACATCAACGCCTGTCCTTCGCAACGTTTTCTACTCTGCCATCCAGCTCAGAGACGAAGAAGAAGAGTCCCCAAATCCGCAACGACGCGCCAACCGAAGAAGCAGGACGTGAACCACAAAAGACCCGTTTGCGAAGAAAACTATCGTTCGACTAGAACCACTGTATCGCCATGAACTACGAGACTGCTTGATCCATGAAAAGGGTACGTAGGCAACCAATCTTCGGAAAGGTGCAACTGTCCCCCTCTTTAAAAAAAAAGGGGGGGGGGGAGTGGCTATATATACACATACTCCCATCTTTATAAGCGCAGCCTTTTCGCACTTAAGTTTTTATCAATATATATCTCATTTACACACTCATCATTCTCGTTTGTTGCTTGCCACAACAATGAACTAATACATCCTTCACGGATTTTAACCACTATCCTATACGGACTGCGATTCTCTTACAATCCACCACGGATTAAAGCGTGCTATATAAATTAAAGGCGGGTATATTTGGACCAGAGGAAGGAAAAGATATACCTCGACCAAACCACTTACAATTTTACTATCGAAACGGGAATGTAAGTCGAGTCTACATCGCAAACCCTAAAATCGAAGTAAAATCTAAACCCAGTCATCATTCGCTTTATAGCACACTAGTCTTTAACATCTCGACACATAGTACCGAATGGATCGTATCAAAACACACCACTTCGTACGAGATTCAGAACATGTTTTGAAAGGTTCTATTCACCAACTTTAAACAGCTCGAGAGCCAATCTCTATAAATACATATTTCACCTCGTTCCCGTCAAACTGATCGATTTTTTAGAACCTCGGCAAAAGTAGAAAACAACAAGAACATGGTACAAGTCATATTCATAACATTCTAGTGGATAAAGCCGTCTAGAAAGTACACAAAAATAAACCAAAAGAGAAACAGATCCCTCATGACCTTACAACAAAAGAAGAAAAGGAAAATAAGCTATTCGCCTTGGGTCGTCTCTACGTCACCCCGGACGGTAGGATCAACAGCACCATGAAAGCGCTCACCAAGCCCAACATGCTCGATAACATTTGCTCCAACCGCAGCAAGATTCACTGGCTCGGTATCACGCAGATAATCTCCTGAATCTTTCGAGATAGGCGAAGATCTAAGCTCGCCCATTAAGCAAGTTTCAAACCTTTCAAACTCCTCGTCAACACCAACCAGTTCTGCTTTCCAGGAATTCAGTTTATCCGCTTCGGCCTTGAGAGATGTGACTTTTCCCTTCTGGAGATCGTCGATGAGTTGCGGATTACAATTAACTTCTGCTAACTCAAACTATTTGTTTTTGGCATCCTTCAATTTCTCGATGCTTTCCCTCGCCTTAGAAATATGATCCTTGGACTTACGAGCCTATTCACGCCTGGCATCCCTTCGAGCCTTTTTGATCTCAGCTGCGTGCAATCACGAATTCTAGGGATTTTGCAGTCTCTTCCCTAAGAGCAGTTTTCTCCCTTTCAAAATCCGCAATTTTGGTCGAAGCCGAGGTCAATTTCCTTTCCACCTCGGTAAGATTGCTCTTTATCGATGAAGCGTCTCTCCTCGCCTTGTCAACTTGGTGTTTGTTGTGACGGGTCTTAGATTCATACATAAGCAGGTGCCATCTCGTTGATATAAGCGATAAACTACAAGACAAAGAGGTAATCAGCAAAATATGAAACGTTACGTCATTTTAGTCGCAAGAAATTGAATCTCACATTGGCGCCGCGCAGAGACATATCCGCATACGTCTTCTCTTAAAAAAGCTTATCAGGGGAAGGGAGATTAACGCCGGGCCCGTTGATTTTCAAGAAAAGGGTGGCGGATATAGCAGGATCGGCAATTATTGCCTCGGAAGATTAGGGGTCTGCGGCAGAGCGAGCGGCGCGTAGTTTCTTCTCGACGATTTTTCCTCAATCATTTTCTGACGAGGAACGCTTTTGATTCTGTTCGTGTCCGCGCCTCGCCAAAACTAAAGGAGGCTCAGAAATCGGGGGAAGGGCCGACACAACCTCTCTCCCCTCGATAGTAGAAGCAGGAGGATAGGAAGGATTAGCCAAATGGTTTTGCCCTAAAAAATGTGCATAATTAACGTAAGAGGAGAGGACGTTTTATGTTTGATGACAGAATGATACTGATATATCATGGTTTTTACCCTATTTAAGCCATGATATAAGTCCTTTTTATAGAGTCTTTTAGAGTCTTTTACAGGTTTTAGCACATTTGGAGTATCATTGGAGATATTGAAGTTTATGGAGCATTCTGGAGCGAAACTGAAGTCTGATAACTAAGTACCTGATCTGAGCGACAAGCATCGATCGATAACCCCTGGTTTCGATCGACACTCATCGAGAATTCATGGGCCGCGACTTTTTCCCAAGACTTGAAGAATTGCAAAAGTGCCCAGAAGACTTTGATATTTGCAAGAAGACCCCAGAACGTGTTTTAGCTATATAATTAGGTTTTTAGCCATCTGTTTAGGCTATGCTTTATTTTATTTTGGTTTTAAGAGAGAACTTGGTGAGAAGAGAGACAAGTTTGAATTTCCCTTCGTCAGAGATTCAGATCTCAAAACATATGCTTTATTTTGTTTTGGTTTTAAGAGAGAACTTGGTGAGAAGAGAGACAAGTCTGAATTTCCCTTCGTCCGAGATTCAGATCTCAAAACATCCTGTTACTCTTTCTTATTTTCTATTAAGTATTTATTCAAACATGTTTATTGATTCAATTTTCATGTCTGAGTAGATCACCTGTTAGGTTTGGGGTTTTTCTCATAGGGATTTCTTTGAATGTTAGGTTGATTATCTGTTAGGATTCACAAATCTGAATTAGTTCTTCACCATAGGTTGTTCTCAAAGCTAATTCTGGATTGATCACCTAGAACTTAGATCTTAAAGATAATTGATTAGGCCCGAGAGTGCGATTAATTACCTGATATAACCTTATGTGAGCAAATTGATTATTCGCAAAGAGATTTGGTTTAATTGATTTGTGAACATATCAAACCTGAACTTTAAAGCTGATTTAAACTTTAGGATTCGCAAAGAGATTTGGAATTCCTAGGATTTAGATTTAGATTATTTTCGCAACGAAAGTTGGTTAGCTATATTTTAGTGATTTGAGTTCAAGAACCGTGCTAAATCTGAATCCTGTTAGTTAATTTAGCTGCATTCATTGATTTCCTGAGAAATACCCTGAACCTATCTGTCTCCAACTGAATTTACAACACTTTTACTTGCATACTTGTTTTAAATTACATTTTCTGATTTAGCGTATTTTGGATCTATACAATCTATTGTGTGATAACTGAGTTCTTGTGTTCGACCCCTGATTTACTGCAGCAACTGCTTTAGTACTATTTAGGGTATTAATTTGAGCATATCAAATTTGGCACCGTTGCCGGGGACTCAATTCGCCATTAGATTTTAGCTAAGAAGTTCGTCTAAATCGCCCGAGTATCGATCGATACACTTGAGTATCGATCGATACCCGTCGTAAATTTCAGTTACTTACGCTCTTTACTTTTGATTTCAGGTGCATGCCTAATCGAGAAACCAGAAGCAAAAAGAGCACTCCGCTAGTTGATCTATCACTGGAACAGCTAGCACTCGTGGAACGAACAAACAGGAAAGCAAAGAAATCAGCTAAGATGAACAACAATCAAGTGGGGTTAGTTCGTGATGCAGCTGGTGCTTACAGAGACCAAGAGGGTCTGTTGTGCAATGAGCATGGACAACGTCTGGATGGAGAGGGGATCGTCATTCCACCTGCTCCTGTTGTCGCTGAGAATGCCGCTGGGAACGCGAGAAATGCTGTGGTTAATCGTGGAAGAACGATTGGTGAGTACAACAGGCCGGATCAGTTTTTCGCCAATCGGTCAGCGATTCGTCCTCCTGCGTTTGAGAGGAACGACTTTGAGCTGAAACCTGCTTACTACACTCTAGTGGGACATCATCTCTTTCATGATCTTCCTCATGAACATCCGATAGACCATGTGGAGAAATTCGAGGACTTGGTCACTAGCATCAAGAGCAATGGAGTGTCATACGATTATCTCTTCTGCAAGCTTTTCCCCTACTCTCTAGGTGGCGATGCTACTTACTGGCTGAGGCAGCAACCTCCTGGATCGCTAACTAATTGGGAGGACACTAAGAGGGCCTTCCTGATTAATTTATACGATGATGGACGATCTGAAGATCTGAGGAATAAAATCTCCACTTTTTCTCAAGGACCTACTGAGGCGTTCAAGGCTGCTTGGACGAGATTCAGATCGTACTAGAGAGATTGTCCACATCATGGATATTCTGATGTGCATCTGTTGGGTATCTTCTTTAGAGGAGTAGATTGGAGGTATCAGATGGCTCTGGACGCTTCAAGCAATGGTAATTTCAACACCAGGTATCCTGAAGACGCCTATGTGTTGATCGAGAACTTTGCCTCTAGCAGTAGCACCAAGAGTGCAGATTTCGAGCGCAAGAAGCTGGCTGGTAATCATGATGGGTCGCAGATCGCTGAAGTTAAGGCTCAGCTGGATTCGATGTACAGTCTTCTGCTGGGAAAGACAACAAAGGCCGTTCATTTTGCTGAAGATGTTGAAGCGTTTAACGAGGGTGAAGCAGAAGATGTCAACTACATTGGTGGTTCTGGTTTTCAGGGATAAAGGAACCATTTCAATAACAATAGGAGCTTCAACAACAACTTCCAGCAAGGAGGATTCAACCAGAAACCTGCCCAAAACAGCGGTTACACCAGGAACTACGGAAGTCCTTCTTACGAGCCTGTGACTGCTAAAACATCAGAGAACAAGATTGAGGCCATGCTTGAAACTCTCGTTCAAGGACAGCAGCAGATCACAGTGACCTTCAATGGTAAGATGGACGCCATGTACAAAGATCTGAGTGGAAGGATCGATGCTCTTGGTATTGGTCAGAAGAAGCTGGAAACTCAGGTAGCTCAGACTTCAGAAGGTTCGAGAAGACAAGAAGGTTTTCTTCCAGGAAAAGGAGAGAACCCAAGGGCACACATCAATGCAATTACCTTGAGAAGTGGTAAAGAGGTCATTTCAAGAACGAGAGTAGACCAAACTGCTGAAAATTTCGAGATGTCTGATGATGAAAACACTGAAATCGCCAAGGCATCGATCGACACTACCCAGCATCGATCGACACCGATCAAAATTCTTACACGGGAAAACTCAAAATCCCGTGTATCGATCGATACCCCCCCTGTATCGATCGATACCGAACCTGAAAACGATGCAGTACTTGAGGTTACGAAGGAGAAGCCTAAAGCGGTACCAGAAAGGGTTTACATACCGAGGATACCTTATCCCAGAGCTCTTGGGAAGACTAAAAAGGAGGTAGAGGACACTAGATGCAAGGAAATTTTGGACAAGCTGGTTGTTGAACTTCCCTTCATCGATGCTATCAAAACTTCTGCAGCTTTCAGGAGATATGTCAAGAAGATGGTGTCCAGCAATGTGAACCTTGAAGACGGTTGTCTGATGATCACTCATGAGTGCAGTGCAATCCTAAACAATAGGATCCCAACGAAACTACCAGATCCAGGGAGCTTTGTCTTGGATTGCACAATCGCTACTGACAGGTTTGAGCGCTCTCTTTGTGACCTTGGCTCAAGTGTCAACCTCATGCCATACTCGGTTGCTAAGAGAATGGGAATGACAGAATTCACTTCTACGAGGATCTCGCTGATACTTGCTGATCGTTTAGTTAGACTTCTAGAAGGATTGCTCGAGGATGTTCCGATTAAGATTGGGAACTGCTTAATCCCAACTGATTTCATCGTCTTGGAGTATGATTCGGAACCCAAAGATCCTCTCATCTTGGGAAGGCCATTTCTAGCAACAGCTGGTGCTCTGATTGATTGCAGGAATGGGAAGATAGCTCTTAACATTGGTGAGTTGGTCATGACTTTTAACATGGAGAAGATGATGAAGAGACCAACCATCGATGGACAGACTTTCTTCGTTGATACCTTCTGTGATATTGCTGAGGAGTACTTCTTGGAGATGCATCCTAAGGACCCATTGGAGAGGGCATTGGTATGTTCAGCTGAGTCAGAAGTTAATGCGAATGATGCTGCTGCTGAATACGGGAAGATGCTCGATACAGCACTGCCAGTATCGATCGATACTCACCTAGTATCGATCGATACCCTGCGGCCAGAGAGAGGTTTGGCCGAAAGAACTAAGCAAGCTGCTGGGCTTGGAGATTAGAGCGAGGAGAAAGCTCCTAAAGTGGAACTCAAACCACTTCCTGCGAATCTGAGGTATGGTTTTCTTGGTCCTAATTCCACGTTTCCAGTAATCATTAATGCTTCTTTGAACAACGCAGAGGTTACCTTACTGCTAAGCAAGTTGCGCAAGTATCGCAAAGCTCTTGGCTATTCTCTTGATGATATTTCAGGGATATCACCGGACCTGTGCATGCATAGGATTCATCTCGAGGACGAGTCAAAGGCTTCAATTGAGCATTAGAGGAGGCTAAATCCGAACCTGAAGGAGGTGGTTAAGAAAGAAGTCATGAAACTCTTGGATGCATGAGTTATCTATGCCATCTCAGATAGCTCTTGGGTCAGTCCAGTGCACGTTGTTCCTAAGAAAGGAGGGATAACCGTGGTGAAGAATGACAATGATGAGATGATTCCTACAAGGACTATCACTGGACATCGAATGTGCATTGACTACTGGAAGTTGAATGCAGGTACACGGAAAGATCACTTCCCATTGCCATTCATTGACCATATGCTGGAGAGATTGGCTAGCCATCCCTACTACTGTTTCCTTGATGGGTATTCAGGTTTCTTCCAAATTCCTATCCACCCAGATGACCAAGGGAAGACCACTTTCACATGTCCGTACGGCACATTCGCATACAGGAGAATGCCATTTGGATTGTGTAACGCTCCATCCACCTTTCAGAGGTGCATGATGTCTATCTTCACAGACATGATTGAGGATTTCATGGAGGTGTTCATGGATGATTTTTCAGTATATGGATCATCATTCAAGGACTGTTTGGCTACCTTGTGTAAGGTGCTCCAGAGGTGTGAAGAGAAACACTTGGTCCTTAATTGGGAAAAGTGTCACTTTATGGTTCAGGATGTCATCGTACTTGGGCACAAGGTTTCTGAAGCTGGGATCGAAGTTGACAAAGCCAAGATTCAGGTCATGACAAGTCTCCAACCACCGACTTCTGTGAAGGATATTCGGAGTTTCCTTGGTCATGCTGGATTTTACAGGAGGTTTATCAAGGATTTTTCCAAAATAGCACGCCCTCTCACTGCTTTACTGTGCAAGGAGATCAAATTTGATTTCACACCTGATTGTCTTGCAGCCTTTGAGGAGATCAAAAAGGCTTTGGTCAGTGCTTCTATTGTGCAACCTCCTGATTGGACTCTGCTTTTTGAGATCATGTGCGATGCCAGTGATTTCGCTGTTGGGTCAGTTCTAGGTCAGAAAAAGGATAAGAAGCTGCACGTCATCTACTATGCCAGCAGGACTTTGGATGATGCTCAGAGGAATTACAGCACCACAGAGAAGGAACTACTTGCAGTTGTCTTCTCCTTTGAGAAATTCTGATCCTACTTGATTGGGAGCAAAGTGGTTGTTCATACTGATCATGCTGCTCTCAAGTATCTAATGAATAACAAGGATCTCAAGCCTTGTCTTTGCCGTTGGGTTCTTTTGCTACAAGGATTTGACATCGAGGTTAAGGACAAGAGAGGCATAGAGAACGGAGTCGCTGACCATCTCCCGCCAATGCGGATCGATGCAGACGTCCCTATTGATGATCAACTACCTGAGGAAGCCATTTATTTCATTGAAACTGGGTTTCAGATGAATCTCGCAGAGAATCAGCAATTTTCACGAGTTGCAGGTTTCAATATCGATCGATACCCTGCTGGTATCGATCGATACCCTGGCGATTCCGAACCTGTTTTCATTGTTAATCATCCTGGTGTTTTTGAAAACCATCTCGTCGCTGCAGCCGATTCTGATAGTCCATGGTACGCTGATATTGCCAATTACCTCGCTGCAGACGCAGAGCCAAGACACCTCAAGAAGTATGACAAGAAGAAGTTCATGCGCGACATAAGGAGATTCTTTTGGGATGAACCTTACATGTACAAGCATTGTTCTGATGGTATATACAGGAGATGCGTTGCTGAATCAGAGGATCCATGTGTTTTGTTTCATTGCCATGGATCCGACTATGCTGGACACTTTGCCACTTTCAAGACAGTGTCCAAGGCTCTTCAAGCAGGCTTCTGGTGGCCTACCATGTTTAAGGATGCTCATGCTTTCGTCTCACAGTGCGATGCTTGTCAAAGGAGAGGGAAGATCAGTAAGAGACATGAGATGCCACAAAATTTCATCCTTGAGGTTGAAGTTTTCGATTGCTAGGGCGTCGACTTTATGGGTCCCTTTCCATCATCACACAAGAAAAACTACATCCTGGTTGCTGTGGACTATGTATCCAAATGGGTGGAAGCGATAGCTAGTGAGAAAAATGACTTTGCAGTGGTTTTTTAGCTGTTTAAGACCATCATTTTTCCTCGCTTTGGAGTACCTCGAATTGTGATAAGTGATGGTGGCTCTCACTTTATCAACAAGGTTTTGGAGAGATTGTTGAAGAAGTATGGTGTGAACCATCGTGTAGCCACTCCATATCACCCTCAGACGAGTGGGCAAGTCGAGGTCTCCAACAGGCAGATCAAGGAGATTTTGGAGAAGACAGTGAGCGCTTCTAGGAAGGATTGGTCTACAAAGTTGGATGATGCACTATGGGCATACAGGACTGCTTTCAAGACACCTCTGGGTACTATACCATTCCACTTGCTGTATGGGAAGGCATGTCACCTTCCAGTGGAGATTGAGCATAAGGCTGCATGGGCGACAAAGTTGCTGAACTTCGACATCAAACCTGCTGCTGAGAGGAGATTGATTCAGCTGAACGAGTTGGATGAGATCAGGCACCAGGCTTATGAGAACTCGAAGCTGTACAAGGAGAGAACCAAGGCTTATCATGATAAGAAGATCATCTCCAGACACTTCGAGCCAAACGACCAGGTACTTCTGTATAACTCTCGTTTGCAATTGTTTCCTGGTAAATTGCGTTCTCGTTGGTCAGGTCCCTTCACAATCAAGGAGGTCAGACCACATGGTGCTGTAGTACTGATAAATCGCAAAGGCGAAGAGTTCACTGTCAATGGTCAAAGGGTGAAACATTATTGGGCGAGAGCCGAGATTCCAGACGGACACATAATGCCTCTGGATAATGCACCCAAAACCTGAGTGGAGTTACAGTCAAGCTAATGACGTTAAACGAGCGCTTGGTGGGAGGCAACCCACTGGTGAGTCTGTTTTTGAGTCGTTTTTGTTTTATTTTCGTTCGTTTTGTGTTTGTGTCAGGATAAACAAGGAACAAAACTCGAAATCGCCTGAGTGTCGATCGATACCCTACGCGATTGAGAACGGTTCATGTCGACTTAAGCCTGGTATCGATCGATACCAGGCTGTGTGTCGGTCGATACTCAATGTTCCAGCAAGTTAACTTCTTGTTTTTCCCAATTTTTATTCTGTTCTTTTGTTTTCTTTCACTAAATCTAGGCTAGATAACACTGGGGACAGTGTTGTTTAAGTCTGGGGGAGGTGTCTGCTGACATTGTGTTTGTTTTTCTTAGAGTCAGTTGTTTTATCGAGTCAAAAACGTTTTATTGAGTCAAAACTTGTTGGAGATGATGATCATGTGCTTGAACCTATTAATTTGATTTTGTTTTTGAGTGCACAGTGTTACAGGATCAGCTCTAGATCGACTAATGAAAAATCCAAGGACTGACCAGTTGACTAGAAAACATCCATGTCTCCAGCAGAGTTCTTCTGAAACCTGAGCCAAATTTTTGCACTTCATCAATGTGGTTAGTGTTTTTAGAGCTTGATTCATCATTCATATCTGATAAAGGAACCCATGTGTTTAGAGTTATGGTATCTCTCTCCCCTGTTATAAGTTGATAAATAAGAGCATAAAAGATTGAAATGATTTTCTTCTGAGTAGAGGGTTAGGAAAATTTCTAGCGATCCCATTATTCTAGTTAAGAGGGAATGATCACACAAAGGATTGGAAGCGAGGCTAGGATTTTCCTATGATGCCATTATTCGCCTACATCCTTTGATACATAGAGAGGGAAGAACCAGGGATTTGGTGGCAAACACCATCAATACTCGCGTCTCATACCTTAATGTGTATATGCAAAGCTGAAAAAAAAAAAAAAAAAGAACATAATAAGAAATAAGTCTGGGGGAGAGAAATTGATACAAAAAGTGTGAAAAAGGTGGTTCCTTGTCATGATATTGTCTGGTAAATAGTCTGGAAGGTTCTTGAAGATTGGCTGCAGTGATGAAACTGGTGATGAGGGTTTTATTTGAACAATGCTGTGGGATAATGTGTGGAGTCTGGGAAAGCTGCGAATGTCTACGGAGAAGTACATGGTGGTTAGATCGAAAGCTGGTTTGGTGACATTTGGGTACTTGGAAAGAAGGTCATTTCGATGGTTCATGAACAGGTGAGTCTCCGCGTTTTCAAACCTCTTTCTCTGTTTAGTCTTTTATTTGCTTGAGGGCAAGCAAAGGCTAAGTCTGGGGGAGTTGATATATCAGATATATCATCATCAACAGGCTCCACAATCAGACTGTCCATGGTTTTGCATCTTACGTCCTCTACCTCCTTCTTAGCCTTTCCAAGAGCTCTGGGATAAGGTATCCTCGGTATATAAACTCTCTCCGCAAGTACTCTAGGCACCATAGTCGAAATCTCATGTGTCTCCTCAGAAATCGCCTCAGTGTCGACCGATACCAATGGGGTATCGATCGATACACGGGTTTTGGAAGTATCTCGTTTCAGAATTGTAACCGGCATCGATCGACACCTGGGGGTATCGATCGATGCTCTGGCGATTTCAGGATCCTCATCGAAATTTTCTGCACTTGAGGAGATCGCATTGACGTGTTCATTCTGTGATTGAACCATCTTTCCTTTGACATTTGCTGCAGTCTGAGCTACTTGCGTTTCCAGCATCCTGTGACTGGTATTGAGATCCTCGATCCTTCCCCTTAATTCGGTGTACACAGCATCAAATTTCCCATTGAAAGTTACTGTAATCTTCTCGTGTCCTTGAACCAGATGTTCAAGCATAGCCTCAATCTTACTCTCAGGAGCTTTGGGTGGTGGGGAATGGTACCCTCCTTGCTGAGCATAGTTGGTGAAGTTTCAATTGGTGTTGTACCCAAATCGCTGACCCTGAAAACCAGAACCACCAATGTAGTTAACATCTTCCACTTCATTCTCAGCAGCAAAGTGGATGGCCTTTGTTGTCTTTCCCAGCAGAAGACTGTGCATAGAATCCAGCTGAGCTTTAACTTTAGAGATCTGCGACCCATCCATGTTACTGATACAAGACTTTTTAGTCTCTTATGAGGTATCAATATCCCCAATACGATGTAGTAAGGAGGTTATCAATCCATAATTGGGATTTATCCTAAGCACTAAGCATGCAAGGTTCAAGGGTAATTTAAGCTAAACAAGTTCGTTTTTGGTTAAGTATCCAAACTAAGCAAGTACAACAACTAAGCAAAATGTAATCCAAATAATAAAAGCGGAACAAGAGATAAGGTTAATGATTTAAGGTGATCTAAGTCCAATTAGTGGTGTTCAATTACTCAAGAAGCTAATCCTTAGGCAATAGATCTCTAATCTAGATTAGTTCTCTTTCAAGCAACTAATCACTATGCTAATTATCAAACCCATTAGCAAATCATCATTTGTGGATTATCAATTAGCAAGCATTAAGAATCATAACAAGATCAACCAAAGATATACCCTAAACAACTAATGTCTTAGGTTAGGAACATAAATCTCTTGTCTAGTTTGGTCTTGGCATTTCATCAAACACTTGGTGTTCATGAAATGTCTTGTGATCTAGATCCACTCTTTCAAGCTAGATCTAGCATTAGGGACTCTAGACAAGAATGAATATAAGACAATCTAATCCTAAACACCACTAATCCAACCTTTGATCACCTTAATCTACCTTATCCCAAGATCCTTAAGACTACTCACTAATCATCATGGGTTTAACAATTCCAAGGAAAGAGGTGTTAAAGCTCATGATCAAGATGATTGAATGATTAGAAAGTAGAAGATAGATGGATTAAATCAAGAAAACAATACTCAAATTAAAAGGATCGATCTCTTACAAATCACTCTTAGAGAGGGTTTTTGCTTAGAAAAAGACTTAGCCCTCACAAATTAGGTTTTTGGGGTAAATAGTGAATAGTGACGAACCGGGTCGACCCGGGACAAACTGGGTACCGACCCGGTTTAAGTGGATAAAAACATTTGGTATCGATCGATACCGAGGACACACCTCGGTGTCACTCCTCGGTATCGATCGGTACCGAGGACACACTTCGGTATCACTGCTCGGTATTGAGCCTGGGTTTTTACACCGATGAGCCAATACCGAGCAGTGGCCTCGGTATCGACCGATACTCGGTATCACACCTGGTATCGGTCGATGCTTCTTCAGTGGATACCGAGGTCACTCCTCGGTATCTGTGCTCCGTGTTAAGGACTTTTCCCCCGGGTTCTTCCTGTGGCAGTACCGAGCTGTGACACCGAGCAAAGGCATCGGTGTAATCCCTTGAAGCTTTGGCATCGATCGATACTCGGTGTCACACCTGGTATCGGTCGATGCTCTTCGTGGTCTCTGTCTCCTTTCCTCGGGTGATGAATTCTCCTCGTTTAACACCTGAAAAGGACTCCAAAACATGCAAGACACTCTAGGACCTAGTATGAGAACCCTAAAACTCTAAATGAGACAAAACAAGTATGATATGCAATGAAGATCCAAGTAAATGATCTTAAATCTATATGAAATGCGTTCTAAATACATGTAGAATATGCACATATCA
>PKML01028760.1:32289-56902 GCA_002933935.1 Eutrema yunnanense | reverse complement strand
AATTACATCTTTTGATTTAGCTTGTTTCGGATCTATATAATCTATTGTGTGATAACTGAGTTCTTGTGTTCGACCCCTGATTTACTGCAGCAACTGCTTTAGTACTATTTAGGGTATTAAATTGAGCATATCAATTTTGGCGCCGTTGCCGGGGACTTAATTCGCCATTAGATTTTAGCTAAGAAATTCGTCTAAATCGCCCGAGTATCGATCGATACCCTTGAGTATCGATCGATACCCGTCGTAAATTTCAGTTACTTACGCTCTTTACTTTTGGATTTCAGGTGCATGCCTAATCGAGAAACCAGAAGCAAAAAGAGCACTCCACTAGTTGATCTATCACTGGAACAGCTAGCACACATGGAAAGAACAAACAGGAAAGCAAAGAAATCAGCTAAGATGAACAACAATCAAGTGGGTTTAGTTCGTGATGCAGCTGGTGCTTAGAGAGAATAAGAGGGTCGGTTGTGCAATGAGCAAGGACAACGTCTGGATGGAGAGGGGTTCATCATTCCACCTGCTCCTGTTGTCGCTGAGAATGCCGCTGGGAACGCTGTGGTTAATCGTGGAAGAACGATTGGTGAGTACAACAGGCCAGATCAGTTTTTCACCAATCGGTCAGCAATTCGTCCACCTGCGTTTGAGAGGAACGACTTTGAGCTGAAACCTGCTTACTACACTCTAGTGGGACAGCATCTCTTTCATGGTCTTCCTCATGAACATCCAATGGACCATGTAGAGAAATTCGAGGACTTGGTCACTAGCATCAAGAGCAATGGAGTGTCCTACGATTATCTCTTCTGCAAGCTCTTCCCCTACTCTCTAGGTGGACATGCTACTTACTGGCTGAGGCAGCTACCTCCTGGATCGCTGACTAATTAGGAGGACACTAAGAGGGCATTCCTGATTAATTTCTATGATGATGGACGATCTGAAGATCTGAGGAATAAGATCTCCACTTTTTCTCAAGGACCTATTGAGGCGTTCAAGGCTGCTTGGACGAGATTCAGATCGTACCAGAGAGATTGTCCACATCATGGATACTCTGATGTGCAGCTGCTGGGTATCTTCTTTAGAGGAGTAGATTGGAGGTATCTGATGGCCCTGGACGCTTCCAGCAATGGTAATTTCAACACAAGATATCCTGAGGATGCTATTGTGTTGATTGAGAACTTTGCCTCTAGTAGTAGCACCAAGAGTGCAGATTTCGAGCGCAAGAAGCTGGGTGGTAATCAGGATGGGTCGCAGATCGCTGAAGTTAAGGCTCAGCTGGATTCGATGCACAGTTTTATGCTGGGAAAGACAACAAAGGCCATTCATTTTGCGGAAGATGTTGAGGTATTCAATGAGGTTGAAGCA
Source organism: Eutrema yunnanense (assembly GCA_002933935.1). Classification (NCBI taxonomy): domain Eukaryota; kingdom Viridiplantae; phylum Streptophyta; class Magnoliopsida; order Brassicales; family Brassicaceae; genus Eutrema; species Eutrema yunnanense. The sequence continues at coordinate 55,543 of PKML01028760.1, read as the reverse complement.
GAAGATGTCAACTACATTGGTGGTTCTGGCTTTCAGGGACAGAGGAACCAATTTAACAACAATCGGAGCTTCAACAACAACTTCCAGCAAGGAGGATTCAAGCAGAAACCCGCCCAGAACAGCGGTTACACCAGGAACTACGGAAGTCCTTCTTACGAGCCTGTGACTGCTAAAACATCAGAGAACAAGATTGAGGCCATGTTTGAAACACTCGTTCAAGGACAGCAGCAGATCACATTGACCTTCAATGGTAAGATGGACGCCATGTACAAAGATCTGAGTGGAAGGATCGATGCTATTGGTATTGGTCAGAAGAAGCTGGAAACTCAGGTATCTCAGACTTCAGAAGGTTCGAGAAGACAAGAAGGTTTTCTTCCAATTAAAGGAGAGAACCCAAGGGCACACATCAATTCCATTACCTTGAGAAGTGGTAAGGAGGTCACTTCAGGAGCGAGTGATAACACCATATTTTACATGTTTCTAAGGTTTAATTTCATAGGTTTTTAGTTCCAATTTGTATAGTTTTTGGATATTTTCATGCATTTAGGTCCAACTTGAGTTTCATTGCATTTTAGATGTCCTAGGTTGTCTTTGCATTCTTTTTGGCTTGTTTGAGCCATTTTCAGGTGTTCTAGGAGTCATAGGAGTTGGAGGAGTGAAGATAGCCATCAAAATGTTCATTTCGGAATACAAAGATGCATGATCAGGTTGAGACGTCATAAGTTTGGCATTGGATGAAGGACTTTCCACCGATGGATTGAGCTCATATTGTAACACGAGATAGAGCAATGGATTAGATTTCATTTGGAAGTGGTTTGAGACAATTCCAACGGTGCGATCTTGAGCTATGCCAATTTCCGTGACGACGGTCCAGTATGGCGCGCGAAGGAACTACACAGAGACTCACAGCGGTGTGGTGCAGCGGTCAAGAGGTGACCGCTGCGGGTTCATCCGACGAAAAAAAACAGAGATCCACAGCGGTCATGCAGCGGGAAACTCCCCGCCGCTGTGGACTCCTCCGGAGCAAAAATGTAGAAACCGTCCGAAGTGCTTCAAAGATCGACTCAGAAGAACAGTTTCCATTCGGATTTAGCTTCGGTGGTCTTCATTAAAGTTGTTGATATTTGAGTTAGCTTTCCAATGGAACCAGTTTCAAGTCAGTCCGATATGTGGTTAGACTGTTATGGCCGATTTAGTGAAGACGTATCAAACCGTAAACCATCACCGACACTATCCCGCCCTTTTTTGTATTTAAGTCAATTTTTACCATCTAAACACCTAAGTCTTCTTTTTTTGGTGTGTGCTCGACCCAAGAACTCTCTCTAGAGTTTCTTGGGTTGTTTTTCATGTATAATCCACACTTTTGAAGGATTCTTCACTTATATATATGTTTTGATTTCTTCTTTCTTCTTCTTGAAGATTCTTCTTGTTAAACTTGGGAAAGCTTAAGAACACCAAGTGGTGTTCTTGATGGATCTTCATTTTCATGCCATATAAGAGAATATTTCTTCATCCCTTTATACATATCATGTCTTGTTGATTCTTGTTCTTCATTTCTATGGTTTAGTTTTGGTGTTCTTGTGAGTTGACTTTTTGTTGGATTTTGGATAATGCTTGATTTGGATGGTTTGATAGTTGATTCTTGATGTTTAGGCTTAGATAATCATTTGTTCTCATGTTAGGAGGGATCTTAATGCTAGAATCGAATTGACAACTCATTTCTAGAACTTAAGACATTTCTCGCCCGGAAGGTGTTCGATGAAATGTCTAGAAATTGATGATTAAGGTGAATTGTTGACTTGTATGGACTAATGCTAAATGATTATGGATCATTTAGTTTTGAACGGAAGTTCTTGATAACTAGATGATTTGTAAATGGATTAGTATCATGGAAATGAACTAATCTACTTGTATGATCCATGTCATAAGAATGAATGTACATTGAATGTTTAGGCATCATTAGTCAATTGCTTTGATGGTTAGATGATGGCGATTTAGGATGATCTTTAATGAGTCTTTCACTTAGGTTGGTTCGTAATGCTAGATTTGACATGATAAACCGAAACTTAGTACTACACCTTAGATTAGTTAGATTTTTGGTCTCATCCCATGCATTAGGGATAGATTCGAGTAAGCGGTGTTAGTACTAGATTAGGATTGTTCATTCGTTTCTAGATCTTATGCATTTCACTCATGACCCGAGTTTAGTTGCTTGACCCGAACCTTTTGTGAGCTATGCATATCCTAGCCAACGGAAGTTGATGTTTAGGGTGTTTAGTGAACTAATTGGAATTGTTTCTTAATGCTTGTTGATTATTTAATCACAAATGGAAATTTGTTCTTGATTAGATAATTAACAAGGTGATTAGTGCCATGGAAATGGATTAGTCATATTTGTGAATTCCATGTTCTAAGATAGTGATTAATGCTTCCAAATGATTCATTGTTTGATTGTTACCCATCTAATTGATAGCTTAGTTCATGATCCAACATTTTAGTCTTGTGTTTTGTTTTCCTTCTTGCATTTGTTTCCTTTCTCATAAACATAAAAACCCAAAAACAATGTTTGCTCTAGCTTAAGAAGTTTCTTGCATTCTTAGTGCTTCAATCTTAACCCCATATGGATTGACATCTCAAGTGCTACAATGACATGAGTACACTTGGGAAATTGAACACGAAAATATCCCGTATCAATTTGGCGCCGTTGCCATTGGGGTTTAGCATTGATCATTAGGATTTGGATTTCTCTTGAGACTAGAGCCTTTTTATTTTCTTTTGTTGTTAATCTTTTTTCTCTTTTCTTGTGCTCTTGATCTCTTAGGTAACTAGGAGTAAAGGAGACATGCAAGGAGAGAAGGAGTAAGAGGACACAACCGTCAAGCTAGTGACGTTAAACGCGCCATTGGGGACTCCTCCAATCCTATCCATCGTTAATGCTAGAGACAGAAAACAAGCAATCCTATCCTTTACTTCTTGTTTTATGCCTTTTTATTGTTTGATAAATTTTGTTTCATGTTTTTGTAGGAGCAATAAGGGTGAATAAATGGGACGGATGGAATGGTCTATGTCCGTGAGCTTCAACGCACAATGCTTCCTCCTCGTGAATCCACTCCACTCCAAGGTACCACTAACTTATCCATTTGTATATACCATTTCGTTTTTGTTTTTGTTTATGTTTGTTTTTTTACTCTCTCTTTGGCTCAATTCACACCGAAACGGTGTGATTTAAGTCCGGGGGAGTGGTTCTTGTGTTTTGACATTGTGTATTTTGTCTTATTTTCATTTTCTTGAGTCATTGCATTGTATATTTTCAATTGCATAAAAAAAAAAAGGAAAAACAAAAAAATCATCATGTAGTTTGCATTAGTCCATGTGCATTCTAGACTTGACTTGATCACTCATTTCTAGATCATATTGGTTGCATTCATGTGCATGGGAGTTCATGAAACATGTATGATAAGCTTTCATTGTGATGCCCTCGATAATGGTTTTATATTGCTTAAACGATTTCAAAAGGCTTGTAAACTTCGAACTTTGATCTCTCCGCTTGAAATCCATTGTCTTTTTGATGCTAGCTAAATTTGATATCAATTCCATCTTTATTAGGCGAAAATGAACTTTAATTATCTCGCTTATGGGCTTTAGATCTTAACCGTGGTTTTACATGAACATTCGAGTTATCTTATCCTTTTATGCCACACTTGTTAACTCGAATGGCCATCTTCCTTTTTAGGATGGTTCCGCACCCAAACCCGAAACCTTTCATTTTGAACCATTGTGCTAAATCGTTGAGTGAGGTCTTTTTCTATGCGTTTTCATGTACAAAATCTTTCGAGATAGAAACGACAAGCTCTTTCTTCCATTGGATAGGGTTATTGGTTGGGATTTGTGGGATTGGTTTGAAAATGAAAAAATGGGAAGTGGAATGAGAAAAGAAAAACAAAAACCATGTTGTAATAAAAGTTCCAGGGGAATGTGGAATAAAAAGAACTCTTGTGAAAATTCTAAAAAAAAAAAAAGAGAACAAGAGAAATCATATAAATTCCCTAGTAACTAAGGTGTAGAAAGAGTTGTGGTTTGATGTGATTGGCGGGTTGAGTTTATACGTTTGTGGTTAAGAAGAGTTTTGAAAGAAAAAGAAAATTGCTTGTCAAGTTCGGGAATTAGATGAAAAGCTTTAGGAAGGGTAGAACAATGGAAGAACATCTTGTATGCATAAATTGTTTCCCATTCTATATTGCTTTTGTATAATGACTTGCGTTTGATTTTGAGAGTAGCCACAAATACATGAACCGCCTCTTATACGTAAAAACCTTTTTCTACCGAGCCAAATGGAATAGATCAATTGCCCATATGTGAGAATCACGCTTGAACTTAAATGAATGTAGGGAGTTGGTTGATAAGAAAGCTTGCGGATACTTGTTTTGGATCTAGAGTAAAATAATTGGAGTTGCGATAAGTCTAGAGAAGTTAGAGTCAAATTGAGATACGTTTTTGCAATGTCTTGGTATTATGTTGGGCTATTATTTTGATTGCTTTGACATGTCTTTTAGTTGTGAATTCCCACTCTTCAAAACCTCTCTTTCGGTTTGTCTTTTCTTGTTTGCTTGCGGACAAGCAAAAGGCAAGTCTGGGGGAGTTGATAACACCATATTTTACATGTTTCTACGGTTTTGTTTCATAGGTTTTTAGTTCCAATTTGTATAGTTTTTGGATATTTTCATGCATTTAGGTCCAACTTGAGTCTCATTGCATTTTAGATGTCCTAGGTTGTCTTTGCATTCTTTTTGGCTTGTTTGAGCCATTTTCAGGTGTTCTAGGAGTCATAGGAGTTGGAGGAGTGAAGATAGCAATCAAAAAGTTCATTTCGGAATACAAAGATGCATGATCAGGTTGAGACGTCATAAGTTTGGCATTGGATGAAGGACTTTCCACAGATGGATTGAGCACATATTATCTCACGGGATAGAGCAATGGATTAGCTTTCATTTGGAAGTGGTTTGAGACAATTCCAACGGTGCGATCTTGAGTTATGCCAATTTCCGTGACGACGGTCCAGTCTGACGCACGAAGGAACTACACAGAGACTCACAGTGGTGTGGTGCAGCGGTCAAGAGGTGACTGCTGCGGGTTCATCCGAAGAAAAAAAACAGAGATCCACAGCGGTCAGGCAGCGGGCAACTCCCCACCGCTGTGGACTTCTCCGGAGCAAAAATGTAGAAACCGTCCGAAGTGCTTCAAAGATCGACTCAGAAGAACAGTTTCCATTCGGATTTAGCTTCGGTGGTCTTCATTAAAGTTGTAGATATTTGAGTTAGCTTTCCAATGTAACCAGTGTCAAGTCAGTCCGATCTCTGGTTAGAGAGTTATGGCCGATTTAGTGAAGACATATCAAACCGTAAACCATCACCGACACTATTCCGCCCTTTTTTGTATTTAAGTCAATTTTACCACCTAAACACCTAAGTCTTCTTTTTTTGGTGTGTGCTCGACCCAAGAACTCTCTCTAGAGTTTCTTGGGTTGTTTTTCATGTATAATCCACACTTTTGAAGGATTCTTCACTTATATATATGTTTTGATTTCTTCTTTCTTCTTCTTGAAGATTCTTCTTCTTAAACTTGGGAAAGCTCAAGAACACCACTTGGTGTTCTTGATGGATCTTCATTTTCATGCTATATAAGAGAAGATTTCTTCATCCCTTTATACATATCATGTCTTGTTGATTCTTGTTCTTCATTTCTATGGTTTAATTTTGGTGTTCTTGTGAGTTGACTTTTTGTTGGATTTTGGATAATGCTTGATTGGGATGGTTTGATAGTTGATTCTTGATGTTTAGGCTTAGATAATCATTTGTTATTATGTTAGGAGGGATCTTAATGCTAGAATCGAATTGACAACTCATTTCTAGAACTTAAGACATTTCTCGCCCGGAAGGTGTTCGATGAAATGTCTAGAAATTGATGATTAAGGTGAATTGTTGACTTGTATGGACTAATGCTTAATGATTATGGATCATTTAGTTTTGAACGGAAATTCTTGATAACTAGATGATTTGTAAATGGATTAGTATCATGGAAATGAACTAATCTACTTGTACGATCCATGTCATAAGAATGAATGTGCATTGAATGTTTAGGCATCATTAGTCAATTGCTTTGATGGTTAGATGATGGCGATTTAGGATGATCTTTGATGAGTCTTTCACTTAGGTTGGTTCGTAATGCTAGATTTGACATGATAAACCGAAACTAGTACTACACCTTAGATTAGTTAGATTTTTGGTCTCACCCCATGCATTAGGGATAGATTCGAGTAAGCGGTGTTAGTACTAGATTAGGATTGTTCATTCGTTTCTAGATCTTAGGCATTTCATTCATGACCCGAGTTTAGTTGTTTGACCCGAACCTTTTGTGAGCTATGAATATCCTAGCCAACGGAAGTTGATGTTTAGGGTTTTTAGTTAACTAATTGGAATTGTTTCGTAATGCTTGTTGATTATTTAATAACAAATGAAAATTTGTTCTTGATTAGATAATTAACAAGGTGACTAGTGCCATGGAAATGGATTAGTCATATTTGTGAATTCCATGTTCTAAGATAGTGATTAATGCTTCCAAATGATTCATTGTTTGATTGTTACCCATCTAATTGATAGCTTAGTTCATGATCCAACATTTTAGTCTTGTGTTTTGTTTTCCTTCTTGCATTTGTTTCCTTTCTCATAAACATAAAAACCCAAAAACAATGTTTTCTCTAGCTTAAGAAGTTTCTCGCATTCTTAGTGCTTCAATCTTAACCCCATATGAATTGACATCTCAAGTGCTACAATGACATGAGTACACTTGGCAAATTGAACACGAAAATATCCCATATCAATTTAACGCCGTTGCCATTGGGGTTTAGCATTGATCATTAGGATTTGGATTCCTCTTGAGACTAGCCTTTTTATTTTCTTTTGTTGTTAATCTTTTTTCTCTTTTCTTGTGCTCTTGATCTCTTAGGTAACTAGGAGTAAAGGTGACATGCAAGGAGAGAAGGAGTAAGTGGACACAACCGTCAAGCTAGTGATGTTAAACGCGCCATTGGGGACTCCCCCAATCCTATCCATCGTCAATGCTAGAGACATAAACAAGCAATCCTATCCTTTACTTCTTGTTTTATGCCTTTTTATTGTTTGATAAATTTTGTTTTCATGTTTTTGTAGGAGCAATAAGGGTGAATAAATGGGACGGATGGAATGGTCTAAGTCCGTGAGCTTCAACGCACAATGCTTCCTCCTCGTGAATCCACTCCACTCCAAGGTACCACTAACTTATCCATTTGTATATACCATTTCGTTTTTGTTTTTGTTTATGTTTGTTTTACTCTCTCTTTGGCTCAATTCACACCGAGACGGTGTGATTTAAGTCCGGGGGAGTGGTTCTTGTGTTTTGACATTGTGTATTTTGTCTTATTTTCATTTTCTTGAGTCATTGCATTGTATATTTTCAATTGCATAAAAAAAAAAGGAAAAACAAAAAAATCATCATGTAGTTTGCATTAGTCCATGTGCATTCTAGACTTGACTTGATCACTCATTTCTAGATCATATTGGTTGCATTCATGTGCATGGGAGTTCATGAAACATGTATGATAAGCTTTCATTGTGATGCCCTCGATAATGGTTTTATATTGCTTAAACGATTTCAAAAGGCTTGTAAACTTCGAACTTTGATCTCTCCGCTTGAAATCCATTGTCTTTTTGATGCTTGCTAAATTTGATATCAACTCCATCTTTATTAGGCGAAAATGAACTTTAATTATCTCGCTTATGGGCTTTAGATCTTAACCGTGGTTTTACATGAACATTCGAGTTATCTTATCCTTTTATGCCACACTTGTTAACTCGAATGGCCATCTTCCTTTTTAGGATGGTTCCGCACCCAAACCCGAAACCTTTCATTTTGAACCATTGTGCTAAATCGTTGAGTGAGGTCTTTTTCTATGCGTTTTCATGTACAAAATCTTTCGAGATAGAAACGACAAGCTCTTTCTTCCATTGGATAGGGTTATTGGTTGGGATTTGTGGGATTGGTTTGAAAATGAAAAAATGGGAAGTGGAATGAGAAAAGAAAAACAAAAACCATGTTGTAATAAAAGTTCCAGGGGAATGTGGAATAAAAAGAACTCTTGTGAAAATTCTTAAGAAAAAAAAAGAAAAAAAAAAAAAAAAAAAAGAGAACAAGAGAAATCATATAAATTCCCTAGTAACTAAGGTGTAGAAAGAGTTGTGGTTTGATGTGATTGGCGGGTTGAGTTTATACGTTTGTGGTTAAGAAGAGTTTTGAAAGAAAAAGAAAATTGCTTGTCAAGTTCGTGAATTAGATGAAAAGCTTTAGGAAGGGTAGAACAATGGAAGAACATCTTGTATGCATAAATTGTTTCCCATTCTCTATTGCTTTTGTATAATGACTTGCGTTTGATTTTGAGAGTAGCCACAAATACATGAACCGCCTCTTATACGTAAAAACCTTTTTCTACCGAGCCAAATGGAATAGATCAATTGCCCATATGTGAGAATCACGCTTGAACTTAAATGAATGTAGGGAGTTGGTTGATAAGAAAGCTTGCGGATACTTGTTTTGGATCTAGAGTAAAATAATTGGAGTTGCGATAAGTCTAGAGAAGTTAGAGTCAAATTGAGATACGTTTTTGCAATGTCTTGGTATTATGTTGGGCTATTATTTTGATTGCTTTGACATGTCTTTTAGTTGTGAATTCCCACTCTTCAAAACCTCTCTTTCGGTTTATCTTTTCTTGTTTGCTTGCGAACAAGAAAAAGGCAAGTCCGGGGGAGTTGATAACACCATATTTTACATGTTTTTAAGGTTTAGTTTCATAGGTTTTTAGTTCCAATTTGTATAGTTTTTGGATATTTTCATGCATTTAGGTCCAACTTGAGTTTCATTGCATTTTAGATGTCCTAGGTTGTCTTTGCATTCTTTTTGGCTTGTTTGAGCCATTTTCAGGTGTTCTAGGAGTCATAGGAGTTGGAGGAGTGAAGATAGCCATCAAAAAGTTCATTTCGGAATACAAAGATGCAGGATCAGGTTGAGACGTCATAAGTTTGGCATTGGATGAAGGACTTTCCACCGATGGATTGAGCTCATATTTTAACACGAGATAGAGCAATGGATTAGCTTTCATTTGGAAGTGGTTTGAGACAATTCCAACGGTGCGATCATGAGTTATGCCAATTTCCGTGACGACAGTCCAGTCTGGCGCGCGAAGAAACTACACAGAGACTCACAGCAGTGTGGTGCAGCGGTCAAGAGGTGACCGCTGCAGGTTCATCCGACGAAAAAAAACCGAGATCCACAGCGGTCAGGCAGCGGGCAACTCCCCACCGCTGTGGACTCCTCCGGAGCAAAAATGTAGAAACCGTCCGAAGTGCTTCAAAGATCGACTCAGAAGAACAGTTTCCATTCGGATTTAGCTTCGGCGGTCTTCATTAAAGTTGTCGATATTTGAGTTAGCTTTCCAATGGAACCAGTTTCAAGTCAGTCCGATCTGTGGTTAGACTGTTATGGCCGATTTAGTGAAGACGTATCAAACCGTAAACCATCACCGACACTATCCCGCCCTTTTTTGTATTTAAGTCAATTTTTACCATCTAAACACCTAAGTCTTCTTTTTTTGGTGTGTGCTCGACCCAAGAACTCTCTCTAGAGTTTCTTGGGTTGTTTTTCATGTATAATCCACACTTTTGAAGGATTCTTCACTTATATATATGTTTTGATTTCTTCTTTCTTCTTCTTGAAGATTCTTCTTCTTAAACTTGGGAAAGCTCAAGAACACCAAGTGGTGTTCTTGATGGATCTTCATTTTCATGCCATATAAGAGAATATTTCTTCATCCCTTTATACATATCATGTCTTGTTGATTCTTGTTCTTCATTTCTATGGTTTAGTTTTGGTGTTCTTGTGAGTTGACTTTTTGTTGGATTTTGGATAATGCTTGATTTGGATGGTTTGATAGTTGATTCTTGATGTTTAGGCTTAGATAATCATTTGTTCTCATGTTAGGAGGGATCTTAATGCTAGAATCGAATTGACAACTCATTTCTAGAACTTAAGACATTTCTCGCCCGGAAGGTGTTCGATGAAATGTCTAGAAAACTTCTAAGCTTGCAATTTAATTATTAGCCAATGAAAATTGATGATTAAGGTGAATTGTTGACTTGTATGGACTAATGCTTAATGATTATGGATCATTTAGTTTTGAACGTAAGTTCTTGATAACTAGATGATTTGTAAATGGATTAGTATCATGGAAATGAACTAATCTACTTGTATGATCCATGTCATAAGAATGAATGTACATTAAATGTTTAGGCATCATTAGTCAATTGCTTTGATGGTTAGATGATGGCGATTTAGGATGATCTTTAATGAGTCTTTCACTTAGGTTGGTTCGTAATGCTAGATTTGACATGATAAACCGAAACTTAGTACTACACCTTAGATTAGTTAGATTTTTGGTCTCATCCCATGCATTAGGGATAGATTCGAGTAAACGGTGTTAGTACTAGATTAGGATTGTTCATTCGTTTCTAGATCTTATGCATTTCACTCATGACCCGAGTTTAGTTGCTTGACCCGAACCTTTTGTGAGCTATGCATATCCTAGCCAACGGAAGTTGATGTTTAGGGTGTTTAGTGAACTAATTGGAATTGTTTCTTAATGCTTGTTGATTATTTAATCACAAATGGAAATTTGTTCTTGATTAGATAATTAACAAGGTGATTAGTGCCATGGAAATGGATTAGTCATATTTGTGAATTCCATGTTCTAAGATAGTGATTAATGCTTCCAAATGATTCATTGTTTGATTGTTACCCATCTAATTGATAGCTTAGTTCATGATCCAACATTTTAGTCTTGTGTTTTGTTTTCCTTCTTGCATTTGTTTCCTTTCTCATAAACATAAAAACCCAAAAACAATGTTTGCTCTAGCTTAAGAAGTTTCTTGCATTCTTAGTGCTTCAATCTTAACCCCATATGGATTGACATCTCAAGTGCTACAATGACATGAGTACACTTGGGAAATTGAACACGAAAATATCCCGTATCAATTTGGCGCCGTTGCCATTGGGGTTTAGCATTGATCATTAGGATTTGGATTTCTCTTGAGACTAGAGCCTTTTTATTTTCTTTTGTTGTTAATCTTTTTTCTCTTTTCTTGTGCTCTTGATCTCTTAGGTAACTAGGAGTAAAGGAGACATGCAAGGAGAGAAGGAGTAAGAGGACACAACCGTCAAGCTAGTGACGTTAAACGCGCCATTGGGGACTCCCCCAATCCTATCCATCGTCAATGCTAGAGACATAAAACAAGCAATCCTATCCTTTACTTCTTGTTTTATGCCTTTTTATTGTTTGATAAATTTTGTTTTCATGTTTTTGTAGGAGCAATAAGGGTGAATAAATGGGACGGATGGAATGGTCTAAGTCCGTGAGCTTCAACGCACAATGCTTCCTCCTCGTGAATCCACTCCACTCCAAGGTACCACTAACTTATCCATTTGTATATACCATTTCGTTTTTGTTTTTGTTTATGTTTGTTTTACTCTCTCTTTGGCTCAATTCACACCGAGACGGTGTGATTTAAGTCCGGGGGAGTGGTTCTTGTGGTTTGACATTGTCTATTTTGTCTTATTTTCATTTTCTTGAGTCATTGCATTGTATATTTTCAATTGCATAAAAAAAAAAGGAAAAACAAAAAAATCATCATGTAGTTTGCATTAGTCCATGTGCATTCTAGACTTGACTTGATCACTCATTTCTAGATCATATTGGTTGCATTCATGTGCATGGGAGTTCATGAAACATGTATGATAAGCTTTCATTGTGATGCCCTCGATAATGGTTTTATATTGCTTAAACGATTTCAAAAGGCTTGTAAACTTCGAACTTTGATCTCTCCGCTTGAAATCCATTGTCTTTTTGATGCTTGCTAAATTTGATATCAACTCCATCTTTATTAGGCGAAAATGAACTTTAATTATCTCGCTTATGGGCTTTAGATCTTAACCGTGGTTTTACATGAACATTCGAGTTATCTTATCCTTTTATGCCACACTTGTTAACTCGAATGGCCATCTTCCTTTTTAGGATGGTTCCGCACCCAAACCCGAAACCTTTCATTTTGAACCATTGTGCTAAATCGTTGAGTGAGGTCTTTTTCTATGCGTTTTCATGTACAAAATCTTTCGAGATAGAAACGACAAGCTCTTTCTTCCATTGGATAGGGTTATTGGTTGGGATTTGTGGGATTGGTTTGAAAATGAAAAAATGGGAAGTGGAATGAGAAAAGAAAAACAAAAACCATGTTGTAATAAAAGTTCCAGGGGAATGTGGAATAAAAAGAACTCTTGTGAAAATTCTTAAGAAAAAAAAAGAGAACAAGAGAAATCATATAAATTCCCTAGTAACTAAGGTGTAGAAAGAGTTGTGGTTTGATGTGATTGGCGGGTTGAGTTTATACGTTTGTGGTTAAGAAGAGTTTTGAAAGAAAAAGAAAATTGCTTGTCAAGTTCGGGAATTAGATGAAAAGCTTTAGGAAGGGTAGAACAATGGAAGAACATCTTGTATGCATAAATTGTTTCCCATTCTCTATTGCTTTTGTATAATGACTTGCGTTTGATTTTGAGAGTAGCCACAAATACATGAACCGCCTCTTATACGTAAAAACCTTTTTCTACCGAGCCAAATGGAATAGATCAATTGCCCATATGTGAGAATCACGCTTGAACTTAAATGAATGTAGGGAGTTGGTTGATAAGAAAGCTTGCGGATACTTGTTTTGGATCTAGAGTAAAATAATTGGAGTTGCGATAAGTCTAGAGAAGTTAGAGTCAAATTGAGATATGTTTTTGCAATGTCTTGGTATTATGTTGGGCTATTATTTTGATTGCTTTGACATGTCTTTTAGTTGTGAATTCCCACTCTTCAAAACCTCTCTTTCGGTTTATCTTTTCTTGTTTGCTTGCGAACAAGAAAAAGGCAAGTCCGGGGGAGTTGATAACACCATATTTTACATGTTTTTAAGGTTTAGTTTCATAGGTTTTTAGTTCCAATTTGTATAGTTTTTGGATATTTTCATGCATTTAGGTCCAACTTGAGTTTCATTGCATTTTAGATGTCCTAGGTTGTCTTTGCATTCTTTTTGGCTTGTTTGAGCCATTTTCAGGTGTTCTAGGAGTCATAGGAGTTGGAGGAGTGAAGATAGCCATCAAAAAGTTCATTTCGGAATACAAAGATGCAGGATCAGGTTGAGACGTCATAAGTTTGGCATTGGATGAAGGACTTTCCACCGATGGATTGAGCTCATATTTTAACACGAGATAGAGCAATGGATTAGCTTTCATTTGGAAGTGGTTTGAGACAATTCCAACGGTGCGATCATGAGTTATGCCAATTTCCGTGACGACAGTCCAGTCTGGCGCGCGAAGAAACTACACAGAGACTCACAGCAGTGTGGTGCAGCGGTCAAGAGGTGACCGCTGCAGGTTCATCCGACGAAAAAAAACCGAGATCCACAGCGGTCAGGCAGCGGGCAACTCCCCACCGCTGTGGACTCCTCCGGAGCAAAAATGTAGAAACCGTCCGAAGTGCTTCAAAGATCGACTCAGAAGAACAGTTTCCATTCGGATTTAGCTTCGGCGGTCTTCATTAAAGTTGTCGATATTTGAGTTAGCTTTCCAATGGAACCAGTTTCAAGTCAGTCCGATCTGTGGTTAGACTGTTATGGCCGATTTAGTGAAGACGTATCAAACCGTAAACCATCACCGACACTATCCCGCCCTTTTTTGTATTTAAGTCAATTTTTACCATCTAAACACCTAAGTCTTCTTTTTTTGGTGTGTGCTCGACCCAAGAACTCTCTCTAGAGTTTCTTGGGTTGTTTTTCATGTATAATCCACACTTTTGAAGGATTCTTCACTTATATATATGTTTTGATTTCTTCTTTCTTCTTCTTGAAGATTCTTCTTCTTAAACTTGGGAAAGCTCAAGAACACCAAGTGGTGTTCTTGATGGATCTTCATTTTCATGCCATATAAGAGAATATTTCTTCATCCCTTTATACATATCATGTCTTGTTGATTCTTGTTCTTCATTTCTATGGTTTAGTTTTGGTGTTCTTGTGAGTTGACTTTTTGTTGGATTTTGGATAATGCTTGATTTGGATGGTTTGATAGTTGATTCTTGATGTTTAGGCTTAGATAATCATTTGTTCTCATGTTAGGAGGGATCTTAATGCTAGAATCGAATTGACAACTCATTTCTAGAACTTAAGACATTTCTCGCCCGGAAGGTGTTCGATGAAATGTCTAGAAAACTTCTAAGCTTGCAATTTAATTATTAGCCAATGAAAATTGATGATTAAGGTGAATTGTTGACTTGTATGGACTAATGCTTAATGATTATGGATCATTTAGTTTTGAACGTAAGTTCTTGATAACTAGATGATTTGTAAATGGATTAGTATCATGGAAATGAACTAATCTACTTGTATGATCCATGTCATAAGAATGAATGTACATTAAATGTTTAGGCATCATTAGTCAATTGCTTTGATGGTTAGATGATGGCGATTTAGGATGATCTTTAATGAGTCTTTCACTTAGGTTGGTTCGTAATGCTAGATTTGACATGATAAACCGAAACTTAGTACTACACCTTAGATTAGTTAGATTTTTGGTCTCATCCCATGCATTAGGGATAGATTCGAGTAAGCGGTGTTAGTACTAGATTAGGATTGTTCATTCGTTTCTAGATCTTAGGCATTTCACTCATGACCCGAGTTTAGTTGCTTGACCCGAACCTTTTGTGAGCTATACATATCCTAGCCAACGAAAGTTGATGTTTAGGGTGTTTAGTGAACAATTTGGAATTTTTTCTTAATGTTGTTGATTATTTAATCACAAATGGAAATTTGTCCATGATTAGATAATTAACAAAGTGATTAGTGCCATGGAAATGGATTAGTCATATTTGTGAATTCCATGTTCTAAGATAGTGATTAATGCTTCCAAATGATTCATTGTTTGATTGTTACCCATCTAATTGATAGCTTAGTTCATGATCCAACATTTTAGTCTTGTGTTTTGTTTTCCTTCTTGCATTTGTTTCCTTTCTCATAAACATAAAAACCCAAAAACAATGTTTGCTCTAGCTTAAGAAGTTTCTTGCATTCTTAGTGCTTCAATCTTAACCCCATATGGATTGACATCTCAAGTGCTACAATGACATGAGTACACTTGGGAAATTGAACACGAAAATATCCCGTATCAATTTGGCGCCGTTGCCATTGGGGTTTAGCATTGATCATTAGGATTTGGATTCTTCTTGAGACTAGAGCTTTTTATTTTCTTTTGTTGCTAATCTTTTCCCTTTTCTTGTGATCTTGATCTCTTAGGTAACTAGGAGTAAAGGAGACATGCAAGGAGAGAAGGAGTAAGAGGACACAACCGTCAAGCTAGTGACGTTAAACGCGCCATTGGGGACCTCCCCAATCCTATCCCTCGTCAATGCTAGAGACATAAAACAAGCAATCCTATCCTTTACTTCTTGTTTTCTGCTTTTTATTGTTTGATAAATTTTGTTTTCATGTTTTTGTAGGAGCAATAAGGGTGAATAAATGGGACGGATGGAATGGTCCAAGTCCGTGAGTTTCAACGCACAAAGCTTCCTCCTCGTGAATCCACTCCACTTCAAGGTACCACTAACTTATCCCTTTGTATATACCATTTCGTTTTTATGTTTGTTTTACTCTCTCTTTGGCTCAATTCACACCGAGACGGTGTGATTTAAGTCCGGGGGAGAGGTTCTTGTGTTTTGACATTGTGTATTTTGTCTTATTTTCATTTTCTTGAGTCATTGCATTGTATATTTTCAATTGCATAAAAAAAAAAACAAAAACAAAAAAATCATCATGTAGTTTGCATTAGTCCATGTGCATTCTAGACTTGACTTGATCACTCATTTCTAGATCATATTGGTTGCATTCATGTGCATGGGAGTTCATGAAACATGTATGATAAGCTTTCATTGTGATGCCCTCGATAATGGTTTTATATTGCTTAAACGATTTCAAAAGGCTTGTAAACTTCGAACTTTGATCTCTCCGCTTGAAATCCATTGTCTTTTTGATGCTTGCTAAATTTGATATCAACTCCATCTTTATTAGGCGAAAATGAACTTTAATTATCTCGCTTATGGGCTTTAGATCTTAACCGTGGTTTTACATGAACATTCGAGTTATCTTATCCTTTTATGCCACACTTGTTAACTCGAATGGCCATCTTCCTTTTTAGGATGGTTCCGCACCCAAACCCGAAACCTTTCATTTTGAACCATTGTGCTAAATCGTTGAGTGAGGTCTTTTTCTATGCGTTTTCATGTACAAAATCTTTCGAGATAGAAACGACAAGCTCTTTCTTCCATTGGATAGGGTTATTGGTTGGGATTTGTGGGATTGGTTTGAAAATGAAAAAATGGGAAGTGGAATGAGAAAAGAAAAACAAAAACCATGTTGTAATAAAAGTTCCAGGGGAATGTGGAATAAAAAGAACTCTTGTGAAAATTCTTAAGAAAAAAAAAGAAAAAAAAAAAAAAAAAAAAGAGAACAAGATAAATCATATAAATTTCCTAGTAACTAAGGTGTAGAAAGAGTTGTGGTTTGATGTGATTGGCGGGTTGAGTTTATACGTTTGTGGTTAAGAAGAGTTTTGAAAGAAAAAGAAAATTGCTTGTCAAGTTCGGGAATTAGATGAAAAGCTTTAGGAAGGGTATAACAATGGAAGAACATCTTGTATGCATAAATTGTTTCCCATTCTCTACTGCTTTTGTATAATGACTTGCGTTTGATTTTGAGGGTAGCCACAAATACATGAACCGCCTCTTATACGTAAAAACCTTTTTCTACCGAGCCAAATGGAATAGATCAATTGCCCATATGTGAGAATCACGCTTGAACTTAAACGAATGTAGGGAGTTGGTTGATAAGAAAGCTTGCGGATACTTGTTTTGGATCTAGAGTAAAATAATTGGAGTTGCGATAAGTCTAGAGAAGTTAGAGTCAAATTTAGATACGTTTTTGCAATGTCTTGGTATTATGTTGGGCTATTATTTTGATTGCTTTGACATGTCTTTTAGTTGTGAATTCCCACTCTTCAAAACCTCTCTTTCGGTTTGTCTTTTCTTATTTGCTTGCGGACAAGCAAAAGGCAAGTCCGGGGGAGTTGATAACACCATATTTTACATGTTTTTAAGGTTTAGTTTCATATGTTTTTAGTTCCAATTTGTATAGTTTTTGGATATTTTCATGCATTTAGGTCCAACTTGAGTCTCATTGCATTTTAGATGTCCTAGGTTATCTTTGCATTCTTTTTGGCTTGTTTGAGCCATTTTCAGGTGTTCTAGGAGTCATAGGAGTTGGAGGAGTGAAGATAGCAATCAAAAAGTTCATTTCGGAATACAAAGATGCAGGATCAGGTTGAGACGTCATAAGTTTGGCATTGGATGAAGGACTTTCCACCGATGGATTGAGCTCATATTTTAACACGGGATAGAGCAATGGATTAGCTTTCATTTGGAAGTGATTTGAGACAACTCCAACGGTGCGATCTTGAGTTATGCCAATTTCCGTGACGACGGTCAAGTCTGACGCGCGAAGGAACTACACAGAGACTCACAGCGGTGTGGTGCAGCGGTCAAGAGGTGACCGCTGCGGGTTCATCCGACGAAAAAAAACAGAGATCCACAGCGGTCAGGCAGCGGGCAACTCCCCACCGCTGTGGACTTCTCCGGAGCATAAATGTAGAAACCGTCCGAAGTGCTTCAAAGATCGACTCAGTAGAACAGTTTCCATTCGTATTTAGCTACGGCGGTCTTCATTAAAGTTGTAGATATTTGAGATCGCTTTCTAATGGCACCAGTTTCATGTCCGTCCGATCGGTCGTTAAAGAGTTATGGCCGATTTAGTGAAGACGTATCAAACTGTAAACCATCACCGACACTATTCCGCCCTTTTTTGTATTTAAGTCAATTTTTACCATCTAAACACCTAAGTCTTCTATTTTTGGTGTGTGCTCGACCCAAGAACTCTCTCTAGAGTTTCTTGGGTTGTTTTTCATGTATAATCCACACTTTTGAAGGATTCTTCACTTATATATATGTTTTGATTTCTTCTTTCTTCTTCTTGAAGATTCTTCTTCTTAAACTTGGGAAAGCTCAAGAACACCACTTGGTGTTTTTGATGGATCTTCATTTTCATGCCATATAAGAGAAGATTTCTTCATCCCTTTATAGATATCATGTCTTGTTGATTCTTGTTCTTCATTTCTATGGTTTAATTTTGGTGTTCTTGTGAGTTGACTTTTTGTTGGATTTTGGATAATGCTTGATTTGGATGGTTTGATAGTTGATTCTTGATGTTTAGGCTTAGATAATCATTTGTTCTCATGTTAGGAGGGATCTTAATGCTAGAATCGAATTGACAACTCATTTCCGGAACTTAAGACATTTCTCGCCCGAAAGGTGTTCGATGAAATGTCTAGAAAACTTCTAAGCTTGCAATTTAATTCTTAGCCAATGAAAATTGATGATTAAGGTGAATTGTTGACTTGTATGGACTAATGCTTAATGATTATGGATCATTTAGTTTTGAACGGAAGTTCTTGATAACTAGATGATTTGTAAATGGATTAGTATCATGGAAATGAACTAATCTACTTGTATGATCCATGTCATAAGAATGAATGTGCATTGACTGTTTAGGCATCATTAGTCAATTGCTTTGATGGTTAGATGATGGCGATTTAGGATGATCTTTGATGAGTCTTTCACTTAGGTTGGTTCGTAATGCTAGATTTGACATGATAAACCGAAACCTAGTACTACACCTTAGATTAGTTAGATTTTTGGTCTCATCCCATGCATTAGGGATAGATTCGAGTAAGCGGTGTTAGTACTAGATTAGGATTGTTCATTCGTTTCTAAATCTTAGGCATTTCATTCATGACCCGAGTTTAGTTGTTTGACCCGAACCTTTTGTGAGCTATGCATATCCTAGCCAACGGAAGTTGATGTTTAGGGTGTTTAGTGAACTAATTGGAATTGTGTCTTAATGCTTGTTGATTATTTAATCACAAATGAAAATTTGTTCTTGATTAGATAATTAACAAGGTGATTAGTGCCATGGAAATGGATTAGTCATATTTGTGAATTCCATGTTCTAAGATAGTGATTAATGCTTCCAAATGATTCATTGTTTGATTGTTACCCATCTAATTGATAGCTTAGTTCATGATCCAACATTTTAGTCTTGTGTTTTGTTTTCCTTCTTGCATTTGTTTCCTTTCTCATCAACATAAAAACCCAAAAACAATGTTTTCTCTAGCTTAAGAAGTTTCTTGCATTCTTAGTGCTTCAATCTTAACCCCATATGGATTGACATCTCAAGTTCTACAATGACATGAGTACACTTGGAAAATTGAACACGGAAATATCCCGTATCAATTTGGCGTCGTTGCCATTGGGGTTTAGCATTGATCATTAGGATTTGGATTCCTCTTGAGACTAGAGCCTTTTTATTTTCTTTTGTTGTTAATCTTTTTTCTCTTTTCTTGTGCTCTTGATCTCTTAGGTAACTAGGAGTAAAGGACACATGCAAGGAGAGAAGGAGTAAGAGGACACAACCGTCAAGCTAGTGATGTTAAACGCGCCATTGGGGACTCCCCCAATCCTATCCATCGTCAATGCTAGAGACATAAACAAGCAATCCTATCCTTTACTTCTTGTTTTATGCCTTTTTATTGTTTGATAAATTTTGTTTTCATGTTTTTGTAGGAGCAATAAGGGTGAATAAATGGGACGGATGGAATGGTCTAAGTCCGTGAGCTTCAACGCACAATGCTTCCTCCTCGTGAATCCACTCCACTCCAAGGTACCACTAACTTATCCATTTGTATATACCATTTCGTTTTTGTTTTTGTTTATGTTTGTTTTACTCTCTCTTTGGCTCAATTCACACCGAGACGGTGTGATTTAAGTCCGGGGGAGTGGTTCTTGTGGTTTGACATTGTCTATTTTGTCTTATTTTCATTTTCTTGAGTCATTGCATTGTATATTTTCAATTGCATAAAAAAAAAAGGAAAAACAAAAAAATCATCATGTAGTTTGCATTAGTCCATGTGCATTCTAGACTTGACTTGATCACTCATTTCTAGATCATATTGGTTGCATTCATGTGCATGGGAGTTCATGAAACATGTATGATAAGCTTTCATTGTGATGCCCTCGATAATGGTTTTATATTGCTTAAACGATTTCAAAAGGCTTGTAAACTTCGAACTTTGATCTCTCCGCTTGAAATCCATTGTCTTTTTGATGCTTGCTAAATTTGATATCAACTCCATCTTTATTAGGCGAAAATGAACTTTAATTATCTCGCTTATGGGCTTTAGATCTTAACCGTGGTTTTACATGAACATTCGAGTTATCTTATCCTTTTATGCCACACTTGTTAACTCGAATGGCCATCTTCCTTTTTAGGATGGTTCCGCACCCAAACCCGAAACCTTTCATTTTGAACCATTGTGCTAAATCGTTGAGTGAGGTCTTTTTCTATGCGTTTTCATGTACAAAATCTTTCGAGATAGAAACGACAAGCTCTTTCTTCCATTGGATAGGGTTATTGGTTGGGATTTGTGGGATTGGTTTGAAAATGAAAAAATGGGAAGTGGAATGAGAAAAGAAAAACAAAAACCATGTTGTAATAAAAGTTCCAGGGGAATGTGGAATAAAAAGAACTCTTGTGAAAATTCTTAAGAAAAAAAAAGAGAACAAGAGAAATCATATAAATTCCCTAGTAACTAAGGTGTAGAAAGAGTTGTGGTTTGATGTGATTGGCGGGTTGAGTTTATACGTTTGTGGTTAAGAAGAGTTTTGAAAGAAAAAGAAAATTGCTTGTCAAGTTCGGGAATTAGATGAAAAGCTTTAGGAAGGGTAGAACAATGGAAGAACATCTTGTATGCATAAATTGTTTCCCATTCTCTACTGCTTTTGTATAATGACTTGCGTTTGATTTTGAGCGTAGCCACAAATACATGAACCGCCTCTTATACGTAAAAACCTTTTTCTACCGATCCAAATGGAATAGATCAATTGCCCATATGTGAGAATCACGCTTGAACTTAAATGAATGTAGGGAGTTGGTTGATAAGAAAGCTTGCGGATACTTGTTTTGGATCTAGAGTAAAATAATTGGAGTTGCGATAAGTCTAGAGAAGTTAGAGTCAAATTGAGATACGTTTTTGCAATGTCTTGGTATTATGTTGGGCTATTATTTTGATTGCTTTGACATGTCTTTTAGTTGTGAATTCCCACTCTTCAAAACCTCTCTTTCGGTTTGTCTTTTCTTATTTGCTTGCGGACAAGCAAAAGGCAAGTCCGGGGGAGTTGATAACACCATATTTTACATGTTTTTTAAGGTTTAGTTTCATAGGTTTTTAGTTCCAATTTGTATAGTTTTTGGATATTTTCATGCATTTAGGTCCAACTTGAGTCTCATTGCATTTTAGATGTCCTAGGTTATCTTTGCATTCTTTTTGGCTTGGTTGAGCCATTTTCAGGTGTTCTAGGAGTCATAGGAGTTGGAGGAGTGAAGATAGCAATCAAAAAGTTCATTTCGGAATACAAAGATGCAGGATCAGGTTGAGACGTTATAAGTTTGGCATTGGATGAAGGACTTTCCACCGATGGATTGAGCTCATATTTTCACACGGGATAGAGCAATGGATTAGCTTTCATTTGGAAGTGGTTTGAGACAATTCCAACGGTGTGATCTTGAGTTATGCCAATTTCCGTGACGACGGTCAAGTCTGACGCGCGAAGGAACTACACAGAGACTCACAGCGGTGTGGTGAAGCGGTCAAGAGGTGACAGCTGCGGGTTCATCCGACGAAAAAAAACAGAGATCCACAGCGGTCAGGCAGCGGGCAACTCCCCACCGCTGTGGACTTCTCCGGAGCAAAAATGTAGAAACCGTCCGAAGTGCTTCAAATATCGACTCAGAAGAACAGTTTCCATTCGGATTAAGCTTCGGCGGTCTTCATTAAAGTTGTAAATATTTGAGCTAGCTTTCCAATGAAACCAGTTTCAAGTCAGTCCGATCGGTCGTTAAAGAGGTATGGCCGATTTAGTGAAGACGTATCAAAACGTAAACCATCACCGACACTATTCCGCCCTTTTTTGTATTTAAGTCAATTTTTACCATCTAAACACCTAAGTCTTCTTTTATTGGTGTGTGCTCGACCCAAGAACTCTCTCTAGAGTTTCTTGGGTTGTTTTTCATGTATAATCCACACTTTTGAAGGATTCTTCACTTATATATATGTTTTGATTTCTTCTTTCTTCTTCTTGAAGATTCTTCTTCTTAAACTTGGGAAAGCTCAAGAACACCACTTGGTGTTCTTGATGGATCTTCATTTTCATGCCATATAAGAGAAGATTTCTTCATCCTTTTATACATATCATGTCTTGTTGATTCTTGTTCTTCATTTCTATGGTTTAATTTTGGTGTTCTTGTGAGTTGACTTTTTGTTGGATTTTGGATAATGCTTGATTTGGATGGTTTGATAGTTGATTCTTGATGTTTAGGCTTAGATAATCATTTGTTCTCATGTTAGGAGGGATCTTAATGCTAGAATCGAATTGACAACTCATTTCTAGAACTTAAGACATTTCTCGCCCGGAAGGTGTTCGATAGAATGTCTAGAAAACTTCTAAGCTTGCAATTTAATTCTTAGCCAATGAAAATTGATGATTAAGGTGAATTGTTGACTTGTATGGACTAATGCTTAATGATTATGGATCATTTAGTTTTGAACGGAAGTTCTTGATAACTAGATGATTTGTAAAGGGATTAGTATCATGGAAATGAACTAATCTACTTGTATGATCCATGTCATAAGAATGAATGTGCATTGAATGTTTAGGCATCATTAGTCAATTGCTTTGATGGTTAGATGATGGCGATTTAGGATGATCTTTGATGAGTCTTTCACTTAGGTTGGTTCGTAATGCTAGATTTCACATGATAAACCGAAACCTAGTATTACACCTTAGATTAGTTAGATTTTTGGTCTCATCCCATGCATTAGGGATAGATTCGAGTAAGCGGTGTTAGTACTAGATTAGGATTGTTCATTC
>PKML01028760.1:0-32090 GCA_002933935.1 Eutrema yunnanense | reverse complement strand
TGATCCATGTCATAAGAATGAATGTGCATTGAATGTTTAGGCATCATTAGTCAATTGCTTTGATGGTTAGATGATGGCGATTTAGGATGATCTTTGATGAGTCTTTCACTTAGGTTGGTTCGTAATGCTAGATTTGACATGATAAACCGAAACCTAGTACTACACCTTAGATTAGTTAGATTTTTGGTCTCATCCCATGCATTAGGGATAGATTCGAGTAAGCGGTGTTAGTACTAGATTAGGATTGTTCATTCGTTTCTAGATCTTAGGCATTTCATTCATGACCCAAGTTTAGTTGTTTGACCCGAACCTTTTGTGAGCTATGCATATCCTAGCCAACGGAAGTTGATGTTTAGGGTGTTTAATGAACTAATTGGAATTGTTTCTTAATGCTTGTTGATTATTTAATCACAAATGAAAATTTGTTCTTGATTAGATAATTAACAAGGTGATTAGTGCCATGGAAATGGATTAGTCATATTTGTGAATTCCATGTTCTAAGATAGTGATTAATGCTTCCAAATGATTCATTGTTTGATTGTTACCCATCTAATTGATAGCTTAGTTCATGATCCAACATTTTAGTCTTGTGTTTTGTTTTCCTTCTTGCATTTGTTTCCTTTCTCATAAACATAAAAACCCAAAAACAATGTTTGCTCTAGCTTAAGAAGTTTCTTGCATTCTTAGTGCTTCAATCTTAACCCCATATGGATTGACATCTCAAGTGCTACAATGACATGAGTACACTTGGAAAATTGAACACAGAAATATCCCGTATCAATTTGGCGTCGTTGCCATTGGGGTTTAGCATTGTTCATTAGGATTTGGATTCCTCTTGAGACTAGAGCCTTTTTATTTTCTTTTGTTGTTAATCTTTTTTCTCTTTTCTTGTGCTCTTGATCTCTTAGGTAACTAGGAGTAAAGGAGACATGCAAGGAGAGAAGGAGTAAGAGGACACAACCGTCAAGCTAGTGATGTTAAACGCGCCATTGGGGACTCCCCCAATCCTATCCATCGTCAATGCTAGAGACATAAACAAGCAATCATATCCTTTACTTCTTGTTTTATGCCTTTTTATTGTTTGATAAATTTTGTTTTCATGTTTTTGTAGGAGGAATAAGGGTGAATAAATGGGACGGATGGAATGGTCTAAGTCTGTGAGCTTCAACGCACAATGCTTCCTCCTCGTGAATCCACTCCACTCCAAGGTACCACTAACTTATCCATTTGTATATACCATTTCGTTTTTGTTTTTGTTTATGTTTGTTTTACTCTCTCTTTGGCTCAATTCACACCGAGACGGTGTGATTTAAGTCTGGGGGAGTGGTTCTTGTGGTTTGACATTGTCTATTTTGTCTTATTTTCATTTTCTTGAGTCATTGCATTGTATATTTTCAATTGCATAAAAAAAAAAGGAAAAACAAAAAAATCATCATGTAGTTTGCATTAGTCCATGTGCATTCTAGACTTGACTTGATCACTCATTTCTAGATCATATTGGTTGCATTCATGTGCATGGGAGTTCATGAAACATGTATGATAAGCTTTCATTGTGATGCCCTCGATAATGGTTTTATATTGCTTAAACGATTTCAAAAGGCTTGTAAACTTCGAACTTTGATCTCTCCGCTTGAAATCCATTGTCTTTTTGATGCTTGCTAAATTTGATATCAACTCCATCTTTATTAGGCGAAAATGAACTTTAATTATCTCGCTTATGGGCTTTAGATCTTAACCGTGGTTTTACATGAACATTCGAGTTATCTTATCCTTTTATGCCACACTTGTTAACTCGAATGGCCATCTTCCTTTTTAGGATGGTTCCGCACCCAAACCCGAAACCTTTCATTTTGAACCATTGTGCTAAATCGTTGAGTGAGGTCTTTTTCTATGCGTTTTCATGTACAAAATCTTTCGAGATAGAAACGACAAGCTCTTTCTTCCATTGGATAGGGTTATTGGTTGGGATTTGTGGGATTGGTTTGAAAATGAAAAAATGGGAAGTGGAATGAGAAAAGAAAAACAAAAACCATGTTGTAATAAAAGTTCCAGGGGAATGTGGAATAAAAAGAACTCTTGTGAAAATTCTTAAGAAAAA
Source organism: Eutrema yunnanense (assembly GCA_002933935.1). Classification (NCBI taxonomy): domain Eukaryota; kingdom Viridiplantae; phylum Streptophyta; class Magnoliopsida; order Brassicales; family Brassicaceae; genus Eutrema; species Eutrema yunnanense. The sequence continues at coordinate 29,992 of PKML01028760.1, read as the reverse complement.
AAAAGAAAAAAAAAAAAAAAAAAAAAAAAAAAAAAGAGAACAAGAGAAATCATATAAATTCCCTAGTAACTAAGGTGTAGAAAGAGTTGTGGTTTGATGTGATTGGCGGGTTGAGTTTATACGTTTGTGGTTAAGAAGAGTTTTGAAAGAAAAAGAAAATTTCTTGTCAAGTTCGTGAATTAGATGAAAAGCTTTAGGAAGGGTAGAACAATGGAAGAACATCTTGTATGCATAAATTGTTTCCCATTCTCTATTGCTTTTGTATAATGACTTGCGTTTGATTTTGAGAGTAGCCACAAATACATGAACCGCCTCTTATACGTAAAAACCTTTTTCTACCGAGCCAAATGGAATAGATCAATTGCCCATATGTGAGAATCACGCTTGAACTTAAATGAATGTAGGGAGTTGGTTGATAAGAAAGCTTGCGGATACTTGTTTTGGATCTAGAGTAAAATAATTGGAGTTGCGATAAGTCTAGAGAAGTTAGAGTCAAATTGAGATATGTTTTTGCAATGTCTTGGTATTATGTTGGGCTATTATTTTGATTGCTTTGACATGTCTTTTAGTTGTGAATTCCCACTCTTCAAAACCTCTCTTTCGGTTTATCTTTTCTTGTTTGCTTGCGAACAAGAAAAAGGCAAGTCCGGGGGAGTTGATAACACCATATTTTACATGTTTTTAAGGTTTAGTTTCATAGGTTTTTAGTTCCAATTTGTATAGTTTTTGGATATTTTCATGCATTTAGGTCCAACTTGAGTTTCATTGCATTTTAGATGTCCTAGGTTGTCTTTGCATTCTTTTTGGCTTGTTTGAGCCATTTTCAGGTGTTCTAGGAGTCATAGGAGTTGGAGGAGTGAAGATAGCCATCAAAAAGTTCATTTCGGAATACAAAGATGCAGGATCAGGTTGAGACGTCATAAGTTTGGCATTGGATGAAGGACTTTCCACCGATGGATTGAGCTCATATTTTAACACGAGATAGAGCAATGGATTAGCTTTCATTTGGAAGTGGTTTGAGACAATTCCAACGGTGCGATCATGAGTTATGCCAATTTCCGTGACGACAGTCCAGTCTGGCGCGCGAAGAAACTACACAGAGACTCACAGCAGTGTGGTGCAGCGGTCAAGAGGTGACCGCTGCAGGTTCATCCGACGAAAAAAAACCGAGATCCACAGCGGTCAGGCAGCGGGCAACTCCCCACCGCTGTGGACTCCTCCGGAGCAAAAATGTAGAAACCGTCCGAAGTGCTTCAAAGATCGACTCAGAAGAACAGTTTCCATTCGGATTTAGCTTCGGCGGTCTTCATTAAAGTTGTCGATATTTGAGTTAGCTTTCCAATGGAACCAGTTTCAAGTCAGTCCGATCTGTGGTTAGACTGTTATGGCCGATTTAGTGAAGACGTATCAAACCGTAAACCATCACCGACACTATCCCGCCCTTTTTTGTATTTAAGTCAATTTTTACCATCTAAACACCTAAGTCTTCTTTTTTTGGTGTGTGCTCGACCCAAGAACTCTCTCTAGAGTTTCTTGGGTTGTTTTTCATGTATAATCCACACTTTTGAAGGATTCTTCACTTATATATATGTTTTGATTTCTTCTTTCTTCTTCTTGAAGATTCTTCTTCTTAAACTTGGGAAAGCTCAAGAACACCAAGTGGTGTTCTTGATGGATCTTCATTTTCATGCCATATAAGAGAATATTTCTTCATCCCTTTATACATATCATGTCTTGTTGATTCTTGTTCTTCATTTCTATGGTTTAGTTTTGGTGTTCTTGTGAGTTGACTTTTTGTTGGATTTTGGATAATGCTTGATTTGGATGGTTTGATAGTTGATTCTTGATGTTTAGGCTTAGATAATCATTTGTTCTCATGTTAGGAGGGATCTTAATGCTAGAATCGAATTGACAACTCATTTCTAGAACTTAAGACATTTCTCGCCCGGAAGGTGTTCGATGAAATGTCTAGAAAACTTCTAAGCTTGCAATTTAATTATTAGCCAATGAAAATTGATGATTAAGGTGAATTGTTGACTTGTATGGACTAATGCTTAATGATTATGGATCATTTAGTTTTGAACGTAAGTTCTTGATAACTAGATGATTTGTAAATGGATTAGTATCATGGAAATGAACTAATCTACTTGTATGATCCATGTCATAAGAATGAATGTACATTAAATGTTTAGGCATCATTAGTCAATTGCTTTGATGGTTAGATGATGGCGATTTAGGATGATCTTTAATGAGTCTTTCACTTAGGTTGGTTCGTAATGCTAGATTTGACATGATAAACCGAAACTTAGTACTACACCTTAGATTAGTTAGATTTTTGGTCTCATCCCATGCATTAGGGATAGATTCGAGTAAACGGTGTTAGTACTAGATTAGGATTGTTCATTCGTTTCTAGATCTTATGCATTTCACTCATGACCCGAGTTTAGTTGCTTGACCCGAACCTTTTGTGAGCTATGCATATCCTAGCCAACGGAAGTTGATGTTTAGGGTGTTTAGTGAACTAATTGGAATTGTTTCTTAATGCTTGTTGATTATTTAATCACAAATGGAAATTTGTTCTTGATTAGATAATTAACAAGGTGATTAGTGCCATGGAAATGGATTAGTCATATTTGTGAATTCCATGTTCTAAGATAGTGATTAATGCTTCCAAATGATTCATTGTTTGATTGTTACCCATCTAATTGATAGCTTAGTTCATGATCCAACATTTTAGTCTTGTGTTTTGTTTTCCTTCTTGCATTTGTTTCCTTTCTCATAAACATAAAAACCCAAAAACAATGTTTGCTCTAGCTTAAGAAGTTTCTTGCATTCTTAGTGCTTCAATCTTAACCCCATATGGATTGACATCTCAAGTGCTACAATGACATGAGTACACTTGGGAAATTGAACACGAAAATATCCCGAATCAATTTGGCGCCGTTGCCATTGGGGTTTAGCATTGATCATTAGGATTTGGATTTCTCTTGAGACTAGAGCCTTTTTATTTTCTTTTGTTGTTAATCTTTTTTCTCTTTTCTTGTGCTCTTGATCTCTTAGGTAACTAGGAGTAAAGGAGACATGCAAGGAGGGAAGGAGTAAGAGGACACAACCGTCAAGCTAGTGACGTTAAACGCGCAATTGGGGACTCCCCCAATCCTATCTATCGTCAATGCTAGAGACATAAAACAAGCAATCCTATCCTTTACTTCTTGTTTTATGCCTTTTTATTGTTTGATAAATTTTGTTTTCATGTTTTTGTAGGAGCAATAAGGGTGAATAAATGGGACGGATGGAATGGTCTAAGTCCGTGAGCTTCAACGCACAATGCTTCCTCCTCGTGAATCCACTCCACTCCAAGGTACCACTAACTTATCCATTTGTATATACCATTTCGTTTTTGTTTTTGTTTATGTTTGTTTTACTCTCTCTTTGGCTCAATTCACACCGAGACGGTGTGATTTAAGTCTGGGGGAGTGGTTCTTGTGGTTTGACATTGTCTATTTTGTCTTATTTTCATTTTCTTGAGTCATTGCATTGTATATTTTCAATTGCATAAAAAAAAAAGGAAAAACAAAAAAATCATCATGTAGTTTGCATTAGTCCATGTGCATTCTAGACTTGACTTGATCACTCATTTCTAGATCATATTGGTTGCATTCATGTGCATGGGAGTTCATGAAACATGTATGATAAGCTTTCATTGTGATGCCCTCGATAATGGTTTTATATTGCTTAAACGATTTCAAAAGGCTTGTAAACTTCGAACTTTGATCTCTCCGCTTGAAATCCATTGTCTTTTTGATGCTTGCTAAATTTGATATCAACTCCATCTTTATTAGGCGAAAATGAACTTTAATTATCTCGCTTATGGGCTTTAGATCTTAACCGTGGTTTTACATGAACATTCGAGTTATCTTATCCTTTTATGCCACACTTGTTAACTCGAATGGCCATCTTCCTTTTTAGGATGGTTCCGCACCCAAACCCGAAACCTTTCATTTTGAACCATTGTGCTAAATCGTTGAGTGAGGTCTTTTTCTATGCGTTTTCATGTACAAAATCTTTCGAGATAGAAACGACAAGCTCTTTCTTCCATTGGATAGGGTTATTGGTTGGGATTTGTGGGATTGGTTTGAAAATGAAAAAATGGGAAGTGGAATGAGAAAAGAAAAACAAAAACCATGTTGTAATAAAAGTTCCAGGGGAATGTGGAATAAAAAGAACTCTTGTGAAAATTCTAAAAAAAAAAAAAGAGAACAAGAGAAATCATATAAATTCCCTAGTAACTAAGGTGTAGAAAGAGTTGTGGTTTGATGTGATTGGCGGGTTGAGTTTATACGTTTGTGGTTAAGAAGAGTTTTGAAAGAAAAAGAAAATTGCTTGTCAAGTTCGTGAATTAGATGAAAAGCTTTAGGAAGGGTAGAACAATGGAAGAACATCTTGTATGCATAAATTGTTTCCCATTCTCTATTGCTTTTGTATAATGACTTGCGTTTGATTTTGAGAGTAGCCACAAATACATGAACCGCCTCTTATACGTAAAAACCTTTTTCTACCGAGCCAAATGGAATAGATCAATTGCCCATATGTGAGAATCACGCTTGAACTTAAATGAATGTAGGGAGTTGGTTGATAAGAAAGCTTGCGGATACTTGTTTTGGATCTAGAGTAAAATAATTGGAGTTGCGATAAGTCTAGAGAAGTTAGAGTCAAATTGAGATACGTTTTTGCAATGTCTTGGTATTATGTTGGGCTATTATTTTGATTGCTTTGACATGTCTTTTAGTTGTGAATTCCCACTCTTCAAAACCTCTCTTTCGGTTTGTCTTTTCTTATTTGCTTGCGGACAAGCAAAAGGCAAGTCCGGGGGAGTTGATAACACCATATTTTACATGTTTTTAAGGTTTAGTTTCATAGGTTTTTAGTTCCAATTTGTATAGTTTTTGGATATTTTCATGCATTTAGGTCCATCTTGAGTGAAGACGTATCAAACCGTAAACCATCACCGACACTATTCCGCCCTTTTTTGCATTTAAGTCAATTTTTACCATCTAAACACCTAAGTCTTCTTTTTTTGGTGTGTGCTCGACCCAAGAACTCTCTCTAGAGTTTCTTGGGTTGTTTTTCATGTATAATCCACACTTTTGAAGGATTCTTCACTTATATATATGTTTTGATTTCTTCTTTCTTCTTCTTGAAGATTCTTCTTCTTAAACTTGGGAAAGCTCAAGAACACCACTTGGTGTTCTTGATGGATCTTCATTTTCATGCCATATAAGAGAAGATTTCTTCATCCCTTTATACATATCATGTCTTGTTGATTCTTGTTCTTCATTTCTATGGTTTAATTTTGGTGTTCTTGTGAGTTGACTTTTTGTTGGATTTTGGATAATGCTTGATTTGGATGGTTTGATAGTTGATTCTTGATGTTTAGGCTTAGATAATCATTTGTTGTCATGTTAGGAGGGATCTTAATGCTAGAATCGAATTGACAACTCATTTCTAGAACTTAAGACATTTCTCGCCCGGAAGGTGTTCGATGAAATGTCTAGAAAACTTCTAAGCTTGCAATTTAATTCTTAGCCAATGAAAATTGATGATTAAGGTGAATTGTTGACTTGTATGGACTAATGCTTAATGATTATGGATCATTTAGTTTTGAACGGAAGTTCTTCATAACTAGATGATTTGTAAAGGGATTAGTATCATGGAAATGAACTAATCTACTTGTATGATCCATGTCATAAGAATGAATGTGCATTGAATGTTTAGGCATCATTAGTCAATTGCTTTGATGGTTAGATGATGGCGATTTAGGATGATCTTTGATGAGTCTTACACTTAGGTTGGTTCGTAATGCTAGATTTGACATGATAAACCGAAACCTAGTACTACACCTTAGATTAGTTAGATTTTTGGTCTCATCCCATGCATTAGGGATAGATTCGAGTAAGCGGTGTTAGTACTAGATTAGGATTGTTCATTCGTTTCTAGATCTTAGGCATTTCATTCATGACCCGAGTTTAGTTGTTTGACCCGAACCTTTTGTGAGCTATGCATATCCTAGCCAACGGAAGTTGATGTTTAGGGTGTTTAGTGAACTAATTGGAATTGTTTCTTAATGCTTGTTGATTATTTAATCACAAATGAAAATTTGTTCTTGATTAGATAATTAACAAGGTGATTAGTGCCATGGAAATGGATTAGTCATATTTGTGAATTCCATGTTCTAAGATAGTGATTAATGCTTCCAAATGATTCATTGTTTGATTGTTACCCATCTAATTGATAGCTTAGTTCATGATCCAACATTTTAGTCTTGTGTTTTGTTTTCCTTCTTGCATTTGTTTCCTTTCTCATAAACATAAAAACCCAAAAACAATGTTTTCTCTAGCTTAAGAAGTTTCTTGCATTCTTAGTGCTTCAATCTTAACCCCATATGGATTGACATCTCAAGTGCTACATTGACATGAGTACACTTGGAAAATTGAACACGAAAATATCCCGTATCAATTTGGCGCCGTTGCCATTGGGGTTTAGCATTGATCATTAGGATTTGGATTCCTCTTGAGACTAGAGCCTTTTTATTTTCTTTTGTTGTTAATCTTTTTTCTCTTTTCTTGTGCTCTTGATCTCTTAGGTAACTAGGAGTAAAGGAGACATGCAAGGAGAGAAGGAGTAAGAGGACACAACCGTCAAGCTAGTGATGTTAAACGCGCCATTGGGGACTCCCCCAATCCTATCCATCGTCAATGCTAGAGACATAAACAAGCAATCCTATCCTTTACTTCTTGTTTTATGCCTTTTTATTGTTTGATAAATTTTGTTTTCATGTTTTTGTAGGAGCAATAAGGGTGAATAAATAGGACGGATGGAATGGTCTAAGTCCGTGAGCTTCAACGCACAATGCTTCCTCCTCGTGAATCCACTCCACTCCAAGGTACCACTAACTTATCCATTTGTATATACCATTTCGTTTTTGGTTTTGTTTATGTTTGTTTTACTCTCTCTTTGGCTCAATTCACACCGAGACGGTGTGATTAAAGTCCGGGGGAGTGGTTCTTGTGTTTTGACATTGTGTATTTTGTCGTATTTTCATTTTCTTGAGTCATTGCATTGTATATTTTCAATTGCATAAAAAAAAAAGGAAAAACAAAAAAATCATCATGTAGTTTGCATTAGTCCATGTGCATTCTAGACTTGACTTGATCACTCATTTCTAGATCATATTGGTTGCATTCATGTGCATGGGAGTTCATGAAACATGTATGATAAGCTTTCATTGTGATGCCCTCGATAATGGTTTTATATTGCTTAAACGATTTCAAAAGGCTTGTAAACTTCGAAATTTGATCTCTCCGCTTGAAATCCATTGTCTTTTTGATGCTTGCTAAATTTGATATCAACTCCATCTTTATTAGGCGAAAATGAACTTTAATTATCTCGCTTATGGGCTTTAGATCTTAACCGTGGTTTTACATGAACATTCGAGTTATCTTATCCTTTTATGCCACACTTGTTAACTCGAATGGCCATCTTCCTTTTTAGGATGGTTCCGCACCCAAACCCGAAACCTTTCATTTTGAACCATTGTGCTAAATCGTTGAGTGAGGTCTTTTTCTATGCGTTTTCATGTACAAAATCTTTCGAGATAGAAACGACAAGCTCTTTCTTCCATTGGATAGGGTTATTGGTTGGGATTTGTGGGATTGGTTTGAAAATGAAAAAATGGGAAGTGGAATGAGAAAAGAAAAACAAAAACAATGATGTAATAAAAGTTCTAGGGGAATGTGGAATAAAAAGAACTCTTGTGAAAATTCATAAGAAAAAAAAAGAGAACAAGAGAAATCATATAAATTCCCTAGTAACTAAGGTGTAGAAAGAGTTGTGGTTTGATGTGATTGGCGGGTTGAGTTTATACGTTTGTGGTTAAGAAGAGTTTTGAAAGAAAAAGAAAATTGCTTGTCAAGTTCGGGAATTAGATGAAAAGCTTTAGGAAGGGTAGAACAATGGAAGAACATCTGGTATGCATAAATTGTTTCCCATTCTCTACAGCTTTTGTATAATGACTTGCGTTTGATTTTGAGAGTAGCCACAAATACATGAACCGCCTCTTATACGTAAAAACCTTTTTCTACCGAGCCAAATGGAATAGATCAATTGCCCATATGTGAGAATCACGCTTGAACTTAAATGAATGTAGGGAGTTGGTTGATAAGAAAGCTTGCGGATACTTGTTTTGGATCTAGAGTAAAATAATTGGAGTTGCGATAAGTCTAGAGAAGTTAGAGTCAAATTGAGATACGTTTTTGCAATGTCTTGGTATTATGTTGGGCTATTATTTTGATTGCTTTGACATGTCTTTTAGTTGTGAATTCCCACTCTTCAAAACCTCTCTTTCGGTTTGTCTTTTCTTATTTGCTTGCGGACAAGCAAAAGGCAAGTCCGGGGGAGTTGATAACACCATATTTTACATGTTTTTAAGGTTTAGTTTCATAGGTTTTTAGTTCCAATTTGTATAGTTTTTGGATATTTTCATGCATTTAGGTCCAACTTGAGTCTCATTGCATTTTAGATGTCCTAGGTTGTCTTTGCATTCTTTTTGGTTTGTTTGAGCCATTTTCAGGTGTTCTAGGAGTCATAGGAGTTGGAGGAGTGAAGATAGCAATCAAAAAGTTCATTTCGGAATACGAAGATGCAGGATCAGGTTGAGACGTCATAAGTTTGGCATTGGATGAAGGAATTTCCACCGATGGATTGAGCTCATATTTTCACACGGGATAGAGAAATGGATTAGATTTCATTTGGAAGTGGTTTGAGACAATTCCAACGGTGCGATCTTGAGTTATGCCAATTTCCGTGACGACGGTCCAGTCTGACGCGCGAAGGAACTACACAGAGACTCACAGCGGTGTGGTGCAGCGGTCAAGAGGTGACCGCTGCGGGTTCATCCGACGTAAAAAAACAGAGATCCACAGCGGTCAGGCAGCGGGCAACTCCCCACCGATGTGGACTTCTCCGAAGCAAAAATGTAGAAACCGTCCGAAGTGCTTCAAAGATCGACTCATAAGAACAGTTTCCATTCGGATTTAGCTTCGGCGGTCTTCCAGCAAGTTGTAGAGATTTGAGTTAGCTTTCCAATGGAACCAGTTTCAAATCCGTCCGATCTGTGGTTAGAGAGTTATGGCCGATTTAGTGAAGACGTATCAAACCGTAAACCATCACCGACACTATTCCGCCCTTTTTTGTATTTAAGTTAATTTTTACCATCTAAACACCTAAGTCTTCTTTTTTTGGTGTGTGCTCGACCCAAGAACTCTCTCTAGAGATTCTTGGGTTGTTTTTCATGTATAATCCACACTTTTGAAGGATTCTTCACTTATATATATGTTTTGATTTCTTCTTTCTTCTTCTTGAAGATTCTTCTTCTTAAACTTGGGAAAGCTCAAGAATACCACTTGGTGTTCTTGATGGATCTTCATTTTCATGCCATATAAGAGAAGATTTCTTCATCCCTTTATACATATCATGTCTTGTTGATTCTTGTTCTTCATTTCTATGGTTTAATTTTGGTGTTCTTGTGAGTTGACTTTTTGTTGGATTTTGGATAATGCTTGATTTGGATGGTTTGATAGTTGATTCTTGATGTTTTGGCTTAGATAATCATTTGTTCTCATTTTAGGAGGGATCTTAATGCTAGAATCGAATTGAAAACTCATTTCAAGAACTTAAGACATTTCTCGCCCGGAAGGTGTTCGTTGAAATGTCTAGAAATTGATGATTAAGGTGAATTGTTGACTTGTATGGACTAATGCTTAATGATTATGGATCATTTAGTTTTGAACGGAAGTTCTTGATAACTAGATGATTTGTAAATGGATTAGTATCATGGAAATGAACTAATCTACTTGTATGATCCATGTCATAAGAATGAATGTGCATTGAATGTTTAGGCATCATTAGTCAATTGCTTTGATGGTTAGATGATGGCGATTTAGGATGATCTTTGATGAGTCTTTCACTTAGGTTGGTTCGTAATGCTAGATTTGACTTGATAAACCGAAACCTAGTACTACACCTTATATTAGTTAGATTTTTGGTCTCATCCCATGCATTAGGGATAGATTCGAGTAAGCGGTGTTAGTACTAGATTAGGATTGTTCATTCGTTTCTAGATCTTAGGCATTTCATTCATGACCCGAGTTTAGTTGTTTGACCCGAACCTTTTTTGAGCTATGCATATCCTAGCCAACGGAAGTTGATGTTTAGGGTGTTTAGTGAACTAATTGGAATTGTTTCTTAATGCTTGTTGATTATTTAATCACAAATGAAAATTTGTTCTTGATTAGATAATTAACAAGGTGATTAGTGCCATGGAAATGGATTAGTCATATTTGTGAATTCCATGTTCTAAGATAGTGATTAATGCTTCCAAATGATTCATTGTTTGATTGTTACCCATCTAATTGATAGCTTAGTTCATGATCCAACATTTTAGTCTTGTGTTTTGTTTTCCTTCTTGCATTTGTTTCCTTTCTCATAAACATAAAAACCCAAAAACAATGTTTGCTCTAGCTTAAGAAGTTTCTTGCATTCTTAGTGCTTCAATCTTAACCCCATATGGATTGACATCTCAAGTGCTACAATGACATGAGTACACTTGGGAAATTGAACACGAAAATATCCCGTATCAATTTGGCGCCGTTGCCATTGGGGTTTAGCATTGATCATTAGGATTTGGATTCCTCTTGAGACTAGAGCCTTTTTATTTTCTTTTGTTGTTAATCTTTTTTCTCTTTTCTTGTGCTCTTGATCTCTTAGGTAACTAGGAGTAAAGGAGACATGCAAGGAGAGAAGGAGTAAGAGGACACAACCGTCAAGCTAGTGACGTTAAACGCGCCATTGGGGACTCCCCCAATCCTATCCATCGTCAATGCTAGAGACATAAACAAGCAATCCTATCCTTTACTTCTTGTTTTATGCCTTTTTATTGTTTGATAAATTTTGTTTTCATGTTTTTGTAGGAGCAATAAGGGTGAATAAATGGGACGGATGGAATGGTCTAAGTCCGTGAGCTTCAACGCACAATGCTTCCTCCTCGTGAATCCACTCCACTCCAAGGTACCACTAACTTATCCATTTGTATATACCATTTCGTTTTTGTTTTTGTTTATGTTTGTTTTACTCTCTCTTTGGCTCAATTCACACCGAGACGGTGTGATTTAAGTCCGGGGGAGTGGTTCTTGTGGTTTGACATTGTCTATTTTGTCTTATTTTCATTTTCTTGAGTCATTGCATTGTATATTTTCAATTGCATAAAAAAAAAAGGAAAAACAAAAAAATCATCATGTAGTTTGCATTAGTCCATGTGCATTCTAGACTTGACTTGATCACTCATTTCTAGATCATATTGGTTGCATTCATGTGCATGGGAGTTCATGAAACATGTATGATAAGCTTTCATTGTGATGCCCTCGATAATGGTTTTATATTGCTTAAACGATTTCAAAAGGCTTGTAAACTTCGAACTTTGATCTCTCCGCTTGAAATCCATTGTCTTTTTGATGCTAGCTAAATTTGATATCAACTCCAACTTTATTAGGCGAAAATGAACTTTAATTATCTCGCTTATGGGCTTTAGATCTTAACCGTGGTTTTACATGAACATTCGAGTTATCTTATCCTTTTATGCCACACTTGTTAACTCGAATGGCCATCTTCCTTTTTAGGATGGTTCCGCACCCAAACCCGAAACCTTTCATTTTGAACCATTGTGCTAAATCGTTGAGTGAGGTCTTTTTCTATACGTTTTCATGTACAAAATCTTTCGAGATAGAAACGACAAGCTCTTTCTTCCATTGGATAGGGTTATTGGTTGGGATTTGTGGGATTGGTTTGAAAATGAAAAAATGGGAAGTGGAATGAGAAAAGAAAAACAAAAACCATGTTGTAATAAAAGTTCTAGGGGAATGTGGAATAAAAATAACTCTTGTGAAAATTCTTAAGAAAAAAAAGAGAACAAGAGAAATCATATAAATTCCCTAGTAACTAAGGTGTAGAAAGAGTTGTGGTTTGATGTGATTGGCGGGTTGAGTTTATACGTTTGTGGTTAAGAAGAGTTTTGAAAGAAAAAGAAAATTGCTTGTCAAGTTCGGGAATTAGATGAAAAGCTTTAGGAAGGGTAGAACAATGGAAGAACATCTTGTATGCATAAATTGTTTCCCATTCTCTACTGCTTTTGTATAATGACTTGCGTTTGATTTTGAGAGTAGCCACAAATACATGAACCGCCTCTTATACGTAAAATCTTTTTCTACCGAGCCAAATGGAATAGATCAATTGCCCATATGTGAGAATCACGCTTGAACTTAAATGAATGTAGGGAGTTGGTTGATAAGAAAGCTTGCGGATACTTGTTTTGGATCTAGAGTAAAATAATTGGAGTTGCGATAAGTCTAGAGAAGTTAGAGTCAAATTGAGATACGTTTTTGCAATGTCTTGGTATTATGTTGGGCTATTATTTTGATTGCTTTGACATGTCTTTTAGTTGGGAATTCCCACTCTTCAAAACCTCTCTTTCGGTTTGTCTTTTCTTATTTGCTTGCGGACAAGCAAAAGGCAAGTCCGGGGGAGTTGATAACACCATATTTTACATGTTTTTAAGATTTAGTTTCATAGGTTTTTAGTTCTAATTTGTATAGTTTTTGGATATTTTCATGCATTTAGGTCCAACTTGAGTCTCATTGCATTTTAGATGTCCTAGGTTGTCTTTGCATTCTTTTTGGCTTGTTTGAGCCATTTTCAGGTGTTCTAGGAGTCATAGGAGTTGGAGGAGTGAAGATAGCAATCAAAAAGTTCATTTCGGAATACAAAGATGCAGGATCACGTTGAGACGTCATAAGTTTTGCATTGGAAGAAGGACTTTCCACCGATGGATTGAGCTCATATTTTCACACGGGATAGAGCAATGGATTAGTTTTCATTTGGAAGTGGTTTGAGACAATTCCAACGGTGCGATCTTGAGTTATGCCAATTTCCGTGACGACGGTCCAGTCTGACGCGCGAAGGAACTACACAGAGACTTACAGCGGTGTGGTGCAGCGGTCAAGAGGTGACCGCTGCGGGTTCATCCGACGAAAAAAAACAGAGATCCACAGCTGTCAGGCAGCGGGCAACTCCCCCACCGATGTGGTCTTCATTAAAATTGTAGATATTTGAGTTAGCTTTCCAATGGAACAAGTTTCAAGTCCGTCCGATCTGTGGTTAGAGAGTTATGGCCGATTTAGTGAAGACATATCAAACCGTAAACCATCACCGACACTATTCCGCCCTTTTTTGTATTTAAGTCAATTTTTACCATCTAAACACCTAAGTCTTCTTTTTTTGGTGTGTGCTCGACCCGAGAACTCTCTCTAGAGTTTCTTGGGTTGTTTTTCATGTATAATCCATACTTTTGAAGGATTCTTCACTTATATATATGTTTTGATTTCTTCTTTCTTCTTCTCGAAGATTCTTCTTCTTAAACTTGGGAAAGCTCAAGAACACCACTTGGTGTTCTTGATGGATCTTCATTTTCATGCCATATAAGAGAAGATTTCTTCATCCCTTTATACATATCATGTCTTGTTGATTCTTGTTCTTCATTTCTATGGTTTAATTTTGGTGTTCTTGTGAGTTGACTTTTTGTTGGATTTTGGATAATGCTTGATTTGGATGGTTTGATAGTTGATTCTTGATGTTTAGGCTTAGATAATCATTTGTTCTCATGTTAGGAGGGATCTTAATGCTAGAATCGAATTGACAACTCATTTCTAGAACTTAAGACATTTCTCGCCCGGAAGGTGTTCGATGAAATGTCTAGAAAACTTCTAAGCTTGCAATTTAATTCTTAGCCAATGAAAATTGATGATTAAGGTGAATTGTTGACTTGTATGGACTAATGCTTAATGATTATGAATCATTTAGTTTTGAACGGAAGTTCTTGATAACTCGATGATTTGTAAATGGATTAGTATCATGGAAATGAACTAATCTACTTGGATGATCCATGTCATAAGAATGAATGTGCATTGAATGTTTAGGCATCATTAGTCAATTGCTTTGATGGTTAGATGATGGCGATTTAGGATGATCTTTGATGAGTCTTTCACTTAGGTTGGTTCGTAATGCTAGATTTGACATGATAAACCGAAACCTAGTACTACACCTTAGATTAGTTAGATTTTTGGTCTCATCCCATGCATTAGGGATAGATTCGAGTAAGCGGTGTTAGTACTAGATTAGGATTGTTCATTCGTTTCTAGATCTTAGGCATTTCACTCATGACCCGAGTTTAGTTGCTTGACCCGAACCTTTTGTGAGCTATACATATCCTAGCCAACGAAAGTTGATGTTTAGGGTGTTTAGTGAACTAATTGGAATTGTTTCTTAATGTTGTTGATTATTTAATCACAAATGGAAATTTGTCCATGATTAGATAATTAACAAAGTGATTAGTGCCATGGAAATGGATTAGTCATATTTGTGAATTCCATGTTCTAAGATAGTGATTAATGCTTCCAAAAGATTCATTGTTTGATTGTTACCCATCTAATTGATAGCTTAGTTCATGATCCAACATTTTAGTCTTGTGTTTTGTTTTCCTTCTTGCATTTGTTTCCTTTCTCATAAACATAAAAACCCAAAAACAATGTTTGCTCTAGCTTAAGAAGTTTCTTGCATTCTTAGTGCTTCAATCTTAACCCCATATGGATTGACATCTCAAGTGCTACAATGACATGAGTACACTTGGGAAATTGAACACGAAAATATCCCGTATCAATTTGGCGCCGTTGCCATTGGGGTTTAGCATTGATCATTAGGATTTGGATTCTTCTTGAGACTAGAGCTTTTTATTTTCTTTTGTTGCTAATCTTTTCCCTTTTCTTGTGATCTTGATCTCTTAGGTAACTAGGAGTAAAGGAGACATGCAAGGAGAGAAGGAGTAAGAGGACACAACCGTCAAGCTAGTGACGTTAAACGCGCCATTGGGGACCTCCCCAATCCTATCCCTCGTCAATGCTAGAGACATAAAACAAGCAATCCTATCCTTTACTTCTTGTTTTCTGCTTTTTATTGTTTGATAAATTTTGTTTTCATGTTTTTGTAGGAGCAATAAGGGTGAATAAATGGGACGGATGGAATGGTCCAAGTCCGTGAGTTTCAACGCACAAAGCTTCCTCCTCGTGAATCCACTCCACTCCAAGGTACCACTAACTTATCCCTTTGTATATACCATTTCGTTTTTGTTTTTGTTTATGTTTGTTTTACTCTCTCTTTGGCTTAATTCACACAGAGACGGTGTGATTTAAGTCCGGGGGAGAGGTTCTTGTGTTTTGACATTGTGTATTTTGTCTTATTTTCATTTTCTTGAGTCATTGCATTGTATATTTTCAATTGCATAAAAAAAAAAAAAAAAAACAAAAAAATCATCATGTAGTTTGCATTAGTCCATGTGCATTCTAGACTTGACTTGATCACTCATTTCTAGATCATATTGGTTGCATTCATGTGCATGGGAGTTCATGAAACATGTATGATAAGCTTTCATTGTGATGCCCTCGATAATGGTTTTATATTGCTTAAACGATTTCAAAAGGCTTGTAAACTTCGAACTTTGATCTCTCCGCTTGAAATCCATTGTCTTTTTGATGCTTGCTAAATTTGATATCAACTCCATCTTTATTAGGCGAAAATGAACTTTAATTATCTCGCTTATGGGCTTTAGATCTTAACCGTGGTTTTACATGAACATTCGAGTTATCTTATCCTTTTATGCCACACTTGTTAACTCGAATGGCCATCTTCCTTTTTAAGATGGTTCCGCACCCAAACCCGAAACCTTTCATTTTGAACCATTGTGCTAAATCGTTGAGTGAGGTCTTTTTCTATGCGTTTTCATGTACAAAATCTTTCGAGATAGAAACGACAAGCTCTTTCTTCCATTGGATAGGGTTATTGGTTGGGATTTGTGGGATTGATTTGAAAATGAAAAAATGGGAAGTGGAATGAGAAAAGAAAAACAAAAACCATGTTGTAATAAAAGTTCTAGGGGAATGTGGAATAAAAAGAACTCCTGTGAAAATTCTTAAGAAAAAAAAAGAGAACAAGAGAAATCATATAAATTCCCTAGTAACTAAGGTGTAGAAAGAGTTGTGGTTTGATGTGATTGGCGGGTTGAGTTTATACGTTTGTGGTTAAGAAGAGTTTTGAAAGAAAAAGAAAATTGCTTGTCAAGTTCGGGAATTAGATGAAAAGCTTTAGGAAGGGTAGAACAATGGAAGAACATCTTGTATGCATAAATTGTTTCCCATTCTCTACTGCTTTTGTATAATGACTTGCGTTTGATTTTGAAAGTAGCCACAAATACATGAACCGCCTCTTATACGTAAAAACCTTTTTCTACCGAGCCAAATGGAATAGATCAATTGCCCATATGTGAGAATCACGTTTAAACTTAAATGAATGTAGGGAGTTGGTTGATAAGAAAGCTTGCGGATACTTGTTTTACATCTAGAGTAAAATAATTGGAGTTGCGATAAGTCTAGAGAAGTTAGAGTCAAATTGAGATACGTTTTTGCAATGTCTTGGTATTATGTTGGGCTATTATTTTGATTGCTTTGACATGTCTTTTAGTTGTGAATTCCCACTCTTCAAAACCTCTCTTTCGGTTTGTCTTTTCTTATTTGCTTGCGGACAAGCAAAAGGCAAGTCCACAGCGGTCAGGCAGCGGGCAACTCCCCACCGATGTGGACTTCTCCGGAGCAAAAATGTAGAAACCTTCCGAAGTGCTTCAAAGATCGACTCAGAAGAACAGTTTCCATTCGGATTTAGCTTCGGCGGTCTTCATTTAAGTTGTAGATATTTGAGTTAGATTTCCAATGGAACTAGTTTCAAGTCAGTCAGATCTGTGGTTAGAGAGTTATGGCCGATTTAGTGAAGACGTATCAAATCGTAAACCATCACCGACACTATTCCGCCCTTTTTTGTATTTAAGTCAATTTTTACCATCTAAACACCTAAGTCTTCTTTTTTTGGTGTGTGCTCGACCCAAGAACTCTCTCTAGAGTTTCTTGGGTTGTTTTTCATGTATAATCCACACTTTTGAAGGATTCTTCACTTATATATATGTTTTGATTTCTTCTTTCTTCTTCTTGAAGATTCTTCTTCTTAAACTTGGGAAAGCTCAAGAACACCACTTGGTGTTCTTGATGGATCTTCATTTTTATGCCATATAAGAGAAGATTTCTTCTTCCCTTTATACATATCATGTCTTGTTGATTCTTGTTCTTCATTTCTATGGTTTAATTTTGGTGTTATTGTGAGTTGACTTTTTGTTGGATTTTGGATAATGCTTGATTTGGATGGTTTGATAGTTGATTCTTGATGTTTAGGCTTAGATAATCATTTGTTCTCATGTTAGGAGGGATCTTAATGCTAGAATCGAATTGACAACTCATTTCTAGAACTTAAGACATTTCTCGCCCGGAAGGTGTTCGATGAAATGTCTAGAAATTGATGATTAAGGTGAATTGTTGACTTGTATGGACTAATGCTTAATGATTATGGATCATTTAGTTTTGAACGGAAGTTCTTGATAACTAGATGATTTGTAAATGGATAAGTATCATGGAAATGAACTAATCTACTTGTATGATCCATGTCATAAGAATGAATGTGCATTGAATGTTTAGGCATCATTAGTCAATTGCTTTGATGGTTAGATGATGGCGATTTAGGATGATCTTTCATGAGTCTTTCACTTAGGTTGGTTCGTAATGCTAGATTTGACATGATAAACCGAAACCTAGTACTACACCTTAGATTAGTTAGATTTTTGGTCTCATCCCATGCATTAGGGATAGATTCGAGTAAGCGGTGTTAGTACTAGATTAGGATTGTTCATTCGTTTCTAGATCTTAGGCATTTTATTCATGACCCGAGTTTAGTTGTTTGACCCGAAACCTTTTGTGAGCTATGCATATCCTAGCCAACGGAAGTTGATGTTTAGGGTGTTTAGTGAACTAATTGGAATTGTTTCTTAATGCTTGTTGATTATTTAATCACAAATGAAAATTTGTTCTTGATTAGATAATTAACAAGGTGATTAGTGCCATGGAAATGGATTAGTCATATTTGTGAATTCCATGTTCTAAGATAGTGATTAATGCTTCCAAATGATTCATTGTTTGATTGTTACCCATCTAATTGATAGCTTAGTTCATGATCCAACATTTTAGTCTTGTGTTTTGTTTTCCTTCTTGCATTTGTTTCCTTTCTCATAAACATAAAAACCCAAAAACAATGTTTTCTCAAGCTTAAGAAGTTTCTTGCATTCTTAGTGCTTCAATGTTAACCCCATATGGATTGACATCTCAAGTGCTACAATGACATGAGTACACTTGGAAAATTGAACACGAAAATATCCCGTATCAATTTGGCGCCGTTGCCATTGGGGTTTAGCATTGATCATTAGGATTTGGATTCCTCTTGAGACTAGAGCCTTTTTATTTTCTTTTGTTGTTAATCTTTTTTCTTTTTTCTTGTGCTCTTGATCTCTTAGGTAACTAGGAGTAAAGGAGACATGCAAGGAGAGAAGGAGTAAGAGGACACAACCGTCAAGCTAGTGATGTTAAACGCGCCATTGGAGACTCCCCCAATCCTATCCATCGTCAATGCTAGAGACATAAACAAGCAATCCTATCCTTTACTTCTTGTTTTATGCCTTTTTATTGTTTGATAAATTTTATTTTCATGTTTTTGTAGGAGCAATAAGGGTGAATAAATGGGACGGATGGAATGGTCTAAGTCCGTGAGCTTCCACGCACAATGCTTCCTCCTCGTGAATCCACTCCACTCCAAGGTACCACTAACTTATCCATTTGTATATACCATTTCGTTTTTGTTTTTGTTTATGTTTGTTTTACTCTCTCTTTGGCTCAATTCACACCGAGACGGTGTGATTTAAGTCCGGGGGAGTGGTTCTTGTGTTTTGACATTGTGTATTTTGTCTTATTTTCATTTTCTTGAGTCATTGCATTGTATATTTTCAATTGCATAAAAAAAAAAAGGAAAAACAAAAAAATCATCATGTAGTTTGCATTAGTCCATGTGCATTCTAGACTAGACTTGATCACTCATTTCTAGATCATATTGGTTGCATTCATGTGCATGGGAGTTCATGAAACATGTATGATAAGCTTTCATTGTGATGCCCTCGATAATGGTTTTATATTGCTTAAACGATTTCAAAAGGCTTGTAAACTTCGAACTTTGATCTCTCCGCTTTAAATCCATTGTCTTTTTGATGCTAGCTAAATTTGATATCAACTCCATCTTTATTAGGCGAAAATGAACTTTAATTATCTCGCTTATGGGCTTTAGATCTTAACCGTGGTTTTACATGAACATTCGAGTTATCTTATCCTTTTATGCCACACTTGTTAACTCGAATGGCCATCTTCCTTTTTAGGATGGTTCCGCACCCAAACCCGAAACCTTTCATTTTGAACCATTGTGCTAAATCGTTGAGTGAGGTCTTTTTCTATACGTGTTCATGTACAAAATCTTTCGAGATAGAAACGACAAGCTCTTTCTTCCATTGGATAGGGTTATTGGTTGGGATTTGTGGGATTGACTTGAAAATGAAAAAATGGGAAGTGGAATGAGAAAAGAAAAACAAAAACCATGTTGTAATAAAAGTTCTAGGGGAATGTGGAATAAAAAGAACTCTTGTGAAAATTCTTAAGAAAAAAAAAGAGAACAAGAGAAATCATATAAATTCCCTAGTAACTAAGGTGTAGAAAGAGTTGTGGTTTGATGTGATTGGCGGGTTGAGTTTATACGTTTGTGGTTAAGAAGAGTTTTGAAAGAAAAAGAAAATTGCTTGTCAAGTTCGGGAATTCGATGAAAAGCTTTAGGAAGGGTAGAACAATGGAAGAACATCTTGTATGCATAAATTGTTTCCCATTCTCTACTGCTTTTGTATAATGACTTGCGTTTGATTTTGAGAGTAGCCACAAATACATGAACCGCCTCTTATACGTAAAAACCTTTTTCTACCGAGCCAAATGGAATAGATCAATTGCCCATATGTGAGAATCACGCTTGAACTTAAATGAATGTAGGGAGTTGGTTGATAAGAAAGCTTGCGGATACTTGTTTTGGATCTAGAGTAAAATAATTGGAGTTGCGATAAGTCTAGAGAAGTTAGAGTCAAATTGAGATATGTTTTTGCAATGTCTTGGTATTATGTTGGGCTATTATTTTGATTGCTTTGACATGTCTTTTAGTTGTGAATTCCCACTCTTCAAAACCTCTCTTTCGGTTTATCTTTTCTTGTTTGCTTGCGAACAAGAAAAAGGCAAGTCCGGGGGAGTTGATAACACCATATTTTACATGTTTTTAAGGTTTAGTTTCATAGGTTTTTAGTTCCAATTTGTATAGTTTTTGGATATTTTCATGCATTTAGGTCCAACTTGAGTTTCATTGCATTTTAGATGTCCTAGGTTGTCTTTGCATTCTTTTTGGCTTGTTTGAGCCATTTTCAGGTGTTCTAGGAGTCATAGGAGTTGGAGGAGTGAAGATAGCCATCAAAAAGTTCATTTCGGAATACAAAGATGCAGGATCAGGTTGAGACGTCATAAGTTTGGCATTGGATGAAGGACTTTCCACCGATGGATTGAGCTCATATTTTAACACGAGATAGAGCAATGGATTAGCTTTCATTTGGAAGTGGTTTGAGACAATTCCAACGGTGCGATCATGAGTTATGCCAATTTCCGTGACGACAGTCCAGTCTGGCGCGCGAAGAAACTACACAGAGACTCACAGCAGTGTGGTGCAGCGGTCAAGAGGTGACCGCTGCAGGTTCATCCGACGAAAAAAAACCGAGATCCACAGCGGTCAGGCAGCGGGCAACTCCCCACCGCTGTGGACTCCTCCGGAGCAAAAATGTAGAAACCGTCCGAAGTGCTTCAAAGATCGACTCAGAAGAACAGTTTCCATTCGGATTTAGCTTCGGCGGTCTTCATTAAAGTTGTCGATATTTGAGTTAGCTTTCCAATGGAACCAGTTTCAAGTCAGTCCGATCTGTGGTTAGACTGTTATGGCCGATTTAGTGAAGACGTATCAAACCGTAAACCATCACCGACACTATCCCGCCCTTTTTTGTATTTAAGTCAATTTTTACCATCTAAACACCTAAGTCTTCTTTTTTTGGTGTGTGCTCGACCCAAGAACTCTCTCTAGAGTTTCTTGGGTTGTTTTTCATGTATAATCCACACTTTTGAAGGATTCTTCACTTATATATATGTTTTGATTTCTTCTTTCTTCTTCTTGAAGATTCTTCTTCTTAAACTTGGGAAAGCTCAAGAACACCAAGTGGTGTTCTTGATGGATCTTCATTTTCATGCCATATAAGAGAATATTTCTTCATCCCTTTATACATATCATGTCTTGTTGATTCTTGTTCTTCATTTCTATGGTTTAGTTTTGGTGTTCTTGTGAGTTGACTTTTTGTTGGATTTTGGATAATGCTTGATTTGGATGGTTTGATAGTTGATTCTTGATGTTTAGGCTTAGATAATCATTTGTTCTCATGTTAGGAGGGATCTTAATGCTAGAATCGAATTGACAACTCATTTCTAGAACTTAAGACATTTCTCGCCCGGAAGGTGTTCGATGAAATGTCTAGAAAACTTCTAAGCTTGCAATTTAATTATTAGCCAATGAAAATTGATGATTAAGGTGAATTGTTGACTTGTATGGACTAATGCTTAATGATTATGGATCATTTAGTTTTGAACGTAAGTTCTTGATAACTAGATGATTTGTAAATGGATTAGTATCATGGAAATGAACTAATCTACTTGTATGATCCATGTCATAAGAATGAATGTACATTAAATGTTTAGGCATCATTAGTCAATTGCTTTGATGGTTAGATGATGGCGATTTAGGATGATCTTTAATGAGTCTTTCACTTAGGTTGGTTCGTAATGCTAGATTTGACATGATAAACCGAAACTTAGTACTACACCTTAGATTAGTTAGATTTTTGGTCTCATCCCATGCATTAGGGATAGATTCGAGTAAACGGTGTTAGTACTAGATTAGGATTGTTCATTCGTTTCTAGATCTTATGCATTTCACTCATGACCCGAGTTTAGTTGCTTGACCCGAACCTTTTGTGAGCTATGCATATCCTAGCCAACGGAAGTTGATGTTTAGGGTGTTTAGTGAACTAATTGGAATTGTTTCTTAATGCTTGTTGATTATTTAATCACAAATGGAAATTTGTTCTTGATTAGATAATTAACAAGGTGATTAGTGCCATGGAAATGGATTAGTCATATTTGTGAATTCCATGTTCTAAGATAGTGATTAATGCTTCCAAATGATTCATTGTTTGATTGTTACCCATCTAATTGATAGCTTAGTTCATGATCCAACATTTTAGTCTTGTGTTTTGTTTTCCTTCTTGCATTTGTTTCCTTTCTCATAAACATAAAAACCCAAAAACAATGTTTGCTCTAGCTTAAGAAGTTTCTTGCATTCTTAGTGCTTCAATCTTAACCCCATATGGATTGACATCTCAAGTGCTACAATGACATGAGTACACTTGGGAAATTGAACACGAAAATATCCCGAATCAATTTGGCGCCGTTGCCATTGGGGTTTAGCATTGATCATTAGGATTTGGATTTCTCTTGAGACTAGAGCCTTTTTATTTTCTTTTGTTGTTAATCTTTTTTCTCTTTTCTTGTGCTCTTGATCTCTTAGGTAACTAGGAGTAAAGGAGACATGCAAGGAGGGAAGGAGTAAGAGGACACAACCGTCAAGCTAGTGACGTTAAACGCGCAATTGGGGACTCCCCCAATCCTATCTATCGTCAATGCTAGAGACATAAAACAAGCAATCCTATCCTTTACTTCTTGTTTTATGCCTTTTTATTGTTTGATAAATTTTGTTTTCATGTTTTTGTAGGAGCAATAAGGGTGAATAAATGGGACGGATGGAATGGTCTAAGTCCGTGAGCTTCAACGCACAATGCTTCCTCCTCGTGAATCCACTCCACTCCAAGGTACCACTAACTTATCCATTTGTATATACCATTTCGTTTTTGTTTTTGTTTATGTTTGTTTTACTCTCTCTTTGGCTCAATTCACACCGAGACGGTGTGATTTAAGTCTGGGGGAGTGGTTCTTGTGGTTTGACATTGTCTATTTTGTCTTATTTTCATTTTCTTGAGTCATTGCATTGTATATTTTCAATTGCATAAAAAAAAAAGGAAAAACAAAAAAATCATCATGTAGTTTGCATTAGTCCATGTGCATTCTAGACTTGACTTGATCACTCATTTCTAGATCATATTGGTTGCATTCATGTGCATGGGAGTTCATGAAACATGTATGATAAGCTTTCATTGTGATGCCCTCGATAATGGTTTTATATTGCTTAAACGATTTCAAAAGGCTTGTAAACTTCGAACTTTGATCTCTCCGCTTGAAATCCATTGTCTTTTTGATGCTTGCTAAATTTGATATCAACTCCATCTTTATTAGGCGAAAATGAACTTTAATTATCTCGCTTATGGGCTTTAGATCTTAACCGTGGTTTTACATGAACATTCGAGTTATCTTATCCTTTTATGCCACACTTGTTAACTCGAATGGCCATCTTCCTTTTTAGGATGGTTCCGCACCCAAACCCGAAACCTTTCATTTTGAACCATTGTGCTAAATCGTTGAGTGAGGTCTTTTTCTATGCGTTTTCATGTACAAAATCTTTCGAGATAGAAACGACAAGCTCTTTCTTCCATTGGATAGGGTTATTGGTTGGGATTTGTGGGATTGGTTTGAAAATGAAAAAATGGGAAGTGGAATGAGAAAAGAAAAACAAAAACCATGTTGTAATAAAAGTTCCAGGGGAATGTGGAATAAAAAGAACTCTTGTGAAAATTCTTAAAAAAAAAAAAGAGAACAAGAGAAATCATATAAATTCCCTAGTAACTAAGGTGTAGAAAGAGTTGTGGTTTGATGTGATTGGCGGGTTGAGTTTATACGTTTGTGGTTAAGAAGAGTTTTGAAAGAAAAAGAAAATTTCTTGTCAAGTTCGTGAATTAGATGAAAAGCTTTAGGAAGGGTAGAACAATGGAAGAACATCTTGTATGCATAAATTGTTTCCCATTCTCTATTGCTTTTGTATAATGACTTGCGTTTGATTTTGAGAGTAGCCACAAATACATGAACCGCCTCTTATACGTAAAAACCTTTTTCTACCGAGCCAAATGGAATAGATCAATTGCCCATATGTGAGAATCACGCTTGAACTTAAATGAATGTAGGGAGTTGGTTGATAAGAAAGCTTGCGGATACTTGTTTTGGATCTAGAGTAAAATAATTGGAGTTGCGATAAGTCTAGAGAAGTTAGAGTCAAATTGAGATATGTTTTTGCAATGTCTTGGTATTATGTTGGGCTATTATTTTGATTGCTTTGACATGTCTTTTAGTTGTGAATTCCCACTCTTCAAAACCTCTCTTTCGGTTTATCTTTTCTTGTTTGCTTGCGAACAAGAAAAAGGCAAGTCCGGGGGAGTTGATAACACCATATTTTACATGTTTTTAAGGTTTAGTTTCATAGGTTTTTAGTTCCAATTTGTATAGTTTTTGGATATTTTCATGCATTTAGGTCCAACTTGAGTTTCATTGCATTTTAGATGTCCTAGGTTGTCTTTGCATTCTTTTTGGCTTGTTTGAGCCATTTTCAGGTGTTCTAGGAGTCATAGGAGTTGGAGGAGTGAAGATAGCCATCAAAAAGTTCATTTCGGAATACAAAGATGCAGGATCAGGTTGAGACGTCATAAGTTTGGCATTGGATGAAGGACTTTCCACCGATGGATTGAGCTCATATTTTAACACGAGATAGAGCAATGGATTAGCTTTCATTTGGAAGTGGTTTGAGACAATTCCAACGGTGCGATCATGAGTTATGCCAATTTCCGTGACGACAGTCCAGTCTGGCGCGCGAAGAAACTACACAGAGACTCACAGCAGTGTGGTGCAGCGGTCAAGAGGTGACCGCTGCAGGTTCATCCGACGAAAAAAAACCGAGATCCACAGCGGTCAGGCAGCGGGCAACTCCCCACCGCTGTGGACTCCTCCGGAGCAAAAATGTAGAAACCGTCCGAAGTGCTTCAAAGATCGACTCAGAAGAACAGTTTCCATTCGGATTTAGCTTCGGCGGTCTTCATTAAAGTTGTCGATATTTGAGTTAGCTTTCCAATGGAACCAGTTTCAAGTCAGTCCGATCTGTGGTTAGACTGTTATGGCCGATTTAGTGAAGACGTATCAAACCGTAAACCATCACCGACACTATTCCGCCCTTTTTTGTATTTAAGTCAATTTTTACCATCTAAACACCTAAGTCTTCTTTTTTTGGTGTGTGCTCGACCCAAGAACTCTCTCTAGAGTTTCTTGGGTTGTTTTTCATGTATAATCCACACTTTTGAAGGATTCTTCACTTATATATATGTTTTGATTTCTTCTTTCTTCTTCTTGAAGATTCTTCTTCTTAAACTTGGGAAAGCTCAAGAACACCAAGTGGTGTTCTTGATGGATCTTCATTTTCATGCCATATAAGAGAATATTTCTTCATCCCTTTATACATATCATGTCTTGTTGATTCTTGTTCTTCATTTCTATGGTTTAGTTTTGGTGTTCTTGTGAGTTGACTTTTTGTTGGATTTTGGATAATGCTTGATTTGGATGGTTTGATAGTTGATTCTTGATGTTTAGGCTTAGATAATCATTTGTTCTCATGTTAGGAGGGATCTTAATGCTAGAATCGAATTGACAACTCATTTCTAGAACTTAAGACATTTCTCGCCCGGAAGGTGTTCGATGAAATGTCTAGAAAACTTCTAAGCTTGCAATTTAATTATTAGCCAATGAAAATTGATGATTAAGGTGAATTGTTGACTTGTATGGACTAATGCTTAATGATTATGGATCATTTAGTTTTGAACGGAAGTTCTTGATAACTAGATGATTTGTAAATGGATTAGTATCATGGAAATGAACTAATCTACTTGTATGATCCATGTCATAAGAATGAATGTACATTGAATGTTTAGGCATCATTAGTCAATTGCTTTGATGGTTAGATGATGGCGATTTAGGATGATCTTTAATGAGTCTTTCACTTAGGTTGGTTCGTAATGCTAGATTTGACATGATAAACCGAAACTTAGTACTACACCTTAGATTAGTTAGATTTTTGGTCTCATCCCATGCATTAGGGATAGATTCGAGTAAGCGGTGTTAGTACTAGATTAGGATTGTTCATTCGTTTCTAGATCTTATGCATTTCACTCATGACCCGAGTTTAGTTGCTTGACCCGAACCTTTTGTGAGCTATGCATATCCTAGCCAACGGAAGTTGATGTTTAGGGTGTTTAGTGAACTAATTGGAATTGTTTCTTAATGCTTGTTGATTATTTAATCACAAATGGAAATTTGTTCTTGATTAGATAATTAACAAGGTGATTAGTGCCATGGAAATGGATTAGTCATATTTGTGAATTCCATGTTCTAAGATAGTGATTAATGCTTCCAAATGATTCATTGTTTGATTGTTACCCATCTAATTGATAGCTTAGTTCATGATCCAACATTTTAGTCTTGTGTTTTGTTTTCCTTCTTGCATTTGTTTCCTTTCTCATAAACATAAAAACGCAAAAACAATGTTTTCTCAAGCTTAAGAAGTTTCTTGCATTCTTAGTGCTTCAATCTTAACCCCATATGGATTGACATCTCAAGTGCTACAATGACATGAGTACACTTGGAAAATTGAACACGAAAATATCCCGTATCAATTTGGCGCCGTTGCCATTGGGGTTTAGCATTGATCATTAGGATTTGGATTCCTCTTGAGACTAGAGCCTTTTTATTTTCTTTTGTTGTTAATCTTTTTTCTCTTTTCTTGTGCTCTTGATCTCTTAGGTAACTAGGAGTAAAGGAGACATGCAAGGAGAGAAGGAGTAAGAGGACACAACCGTCAAGCTAGTGATGTTAAACGCGCCATTGGGGACTCCCCCAATCCTATCCATCGTCAATGCTAGAGACATAAACAAGCAATCCTATCCTTTACGTCTTGTTTTATGCCTTTTTATTGTTTGATAAATTTTGTTTTCATGTTTTTGTAGGAGCAATAAGGGTGAATAAATGGGACGGATGGAATGGTCTAAGTCCGTGAGCTTCAACGCACAATGCTTCCTCCTCGTGAATCCACTCCACTCCAAGGTACCACTAACTTATCCATTTGTATATACCATTTCGTTTTTGTTTTTGTTTATGTTTGTTTTACTCTCTCTTTGGCTCAATTCACACCGAGACGGTGTGATTTAAGTCCGGGGGAGTGGTTCTTGTGTTTTGACATTGTGTATTTTGTCTTATGTTCATTTTCTTGAGTCATTGCATTGTATATTTTCAATTGCATAAAAAAAAAAAAGGAAAAACAAAAAAATCATCATGTAGTTTGCATTAGTCAATGTGCATTCTAGACTAGACTTGATCACTCATTTCTAGATCATATTGGTTGCATTCATGTGCATGGGAGTTCATGAAACATGTATGATAAGCTTTCATTGTGATGCCCTCGATAATGGTTTTATATTGCTTAAACGATTTCAAAAGGCTTGTAAACTTCGAACTTTGATCTCTCCGCTTGAAATCCATTGTCTTTTTGATGCTTGCTAAATTTGATATCAACTCCATCTTTATTAGGCGAAAATGAACTTTAATTATCTCGCTTATGGGCTTTAGATCTTAACCGTGGTTTTACATGAACATTCGAGTTATCTTATCCTTTTATGCCACACTTGTTAACTCGAATGGCCATCTTCCTTTTTAGGATGGTTCCGCACCCAAACCCGAAACCTTTCATTTTGAACCATTGTGCTAAATCGTTGAGTGAGGTCTTTTTCTATGCGTTTTCATGTACAAAATCTTTCGAGATAGAAACGACAAGCTCTTTCTTCCATTGGATAGGGTTATTGGTTGGGATTTGTGGGATTGGTTTGAAAATGAAAAAATGGGAAGTGGAATGAGAAAAGAAAAACAAAAACCATGTTGTAATAAAAGTTCCAGGGGAATGTGGAATAAAAAGAACTCTTGTGAAAATTCTTAAGAAAAAAAAAGAGAACAAGAGAAATCATATAAATTCCCTAGTAACTAAGGTGTAGAAAGAGTTGTGGTTTGATGTGATTGGCGGGTTGAGTTTATACGTTTGTGGTTAAGAAGAGTTTTGAAAGAAAAAGAAAATTTCTTGTCAAGTTCGTGAATTAGATGAAAAGCTTTAGGAAGGGTAGAACAATGGAAGAACATCTTGTATGCATAAATTGTTTCCCATTCTCTATTGCTTTTGTATAATGACTTGCGTTTGATTTTGAGAGTAGCCACAAATACATGAACCGCCTCTTATACGTAAAAACCTTTTTCTACCGAGCCAAATGGAATAGATCAATTGCCCATATGTGAGAATCACGCTTGAACTTAAATGAATGTAGGGAGTTGGTTGATAAGAAAGCTTGCGGATACTTGTTTTGGATCTAGAGTAAAATAATTGGAGTTGCGATAAGTCTAGAGAAGTTAGAGTCAAATTGAGATACGTTTTTGCAATGTCTTGGTATTATGTTGGGCTATTATTTTGATTGCTTTGACATGTCTTTTAGTTGTGAATTCCCACTCTTCAAAACCTCTCTTTCGGTTTGTCTTTTCTTATTTGCTTGCGGACAAGCAAAAGGCAAGTCCGGGGGAGTTGATAACACCATATTTTACATGTTTTTAAGGTTTAGTTTCATAGGTTTTTAGTTCCAATTTGTATAGTTTTTGGATATTTTCATGCATTTAGGTCCAACTTGACTCTCATTGCATTTTAGATGTCCTAGGTTGTCTTTGCATTCTTTTTGGCTTGTTTGAGCCATTTTCAGGTGTTCTAGGAGTCATAGGAGTTGGAGGAGTGAAGATAGCAATCAAAAAGTTCATTTCGGAATACAAAGATGCAGGATCAGGTTGAGACGTCATAAGTTTGGCATTGGATGAAGGACTTTCCACCGATGGATTGAGCTCATATTTTCACACGGGATAGAGAAATGGATTAGATTTCATTTGGAAGTGGATTGAGACAATTCCAACGGTGCGATCTTGAGTTATGCCAATTTCCGTGACGACGGTCCAGTCTGATGCGCGAAGGAACTACACAGAGACTCACAGCGGTGTGGTGCAGCGGTCAAGAGGTGACCGCTGCGGGTTCATCCGACGTAAAAAAACAGAGATCCACAGCGGTCAGGGAGCGGGCAACTCCCCACCGATGTGGACTTCTCCGGAGCAAAAATGTAGAAACCGTCCGAAGTGCTTCAAAGATCGACTCATAAGAACAGTTTCCATTCGGATTTAGCTTCGGTGGTCTTCAATCAAGTTGTAGATATTTGAGTTAGATTTCCAATGGAACCAGTTTCAAGTCCGTCCGATCTGTGGTTAGAGAGTTATGGCCGATTTAGTGAAGATCAATCAAGTTGTAGATATTTGAAGATTCTTCTTCTTAAACTTGGGAAAGCTCAAGAATACCACTTGGTGTTCTTGATGGATCTTCATTTTCATGCCATATAAGAGAAGATTTCTTCATCCCTTTATACATATCATGTCTTGTTGATTCTTGTTCTTCATTTCTATGGTTTAATTTTGGTGTTCTTGTGAGTTGACTTTTTGTTGGATTTTGGATAATGCTTGATTTGGATGGCTTGATAGTTGATTCTTGATGTTTAGGCTTAGATAATCATTTGTTCTCATGTTAGGAGGGACTTAATGCTAGAATCGAATTGAAAACTCATTTCAAGAACTTAAGACATTTCTCGCCCGGAAGGTGTTCGATGAAATGTCTAGAAATTGAT